>JAEACV010000273.1:0-57052 GCA_016432835.1 Brassica nigra
ACTGATCCAACCAAATCCAAACCAAAGTATATGGCTAAACTATTTGGTTCAAAATTTTATCAATCCAAATGGTTCGTCTAATTTTACATCAAACCAAACCAAACTAAGTGTTTATTTAATTACGCTTAATAAATATACTAATAATACTAAAAATTTAATATATTTAATATATTTAACCATTTAGTCTAAAAATTAAACATAATATATAATTTTACACTCCCTTTGTTTTATTTTAATTGTCGCTCTAGACTTATGCACACTTATTAATAAAACATGTGATTTTATATATTTCCAAGATAAAAATACAATTACCTATACACCTAACCATATTTCAACCAATAGAAAATAATCTGAGAAATCTTATTAATAAATTTTGCATCGAATTCAAAACGACACTTATTTTTATCTAATTTTTCCTAGAACGACAACTAATCTGAAACGGAGGAACTATATTTTAGTTCTAAATGAATAGAATAAACACTGCTGACAAAAAAAGAATAGAATAAACACAATTAAAAACAAAATAAAATATGAATGTGAATCTCTTACATGAACATTAAAAAAAAAGATTATTTATGATATTTGCATTAAGTTTGAAGATAATAATATAAAAAATTATTGAATTACGTTTTCTATATTTTTTTTATTGTGATGTTTGACTTTATGTTTAAATATGAAGAAAATAACTATTTAATGTCAATTAATGATTTGTTTATGTTTTAATTTTTATAAAACACAAATAAAACCAAATTAAACCAGACTAAACACATACGAAACTGAATTAAAACTAAACTAAACTAAAGTAAATTAATCTAATGTGGACGGTCTGAGATGAAGTACTCGGGTCATGCCAAGAGAATTCTAATCATGGGTATAGAAAGGGATCGTGAAGGTGGAGTTGTGACATTATCACATTCAAGCTATATTGAAAAAGTGTGAATGTGGTTACTACTCATGTTGGATCTCATGTAAGATGTCAGTTGTTAAAGATGGAGAATATGAAACAAAGATGGAACATGTGCTTTATCTCAAATGCCATATTATGAAATATCATCTATCTATTAAAACGTAAGTCATGACTTAATTCATGTGTAATTTTCTAATCTGGACCACTTCTTAGAAAGTTGTTTAATTTTCTTTATATAAATATTTAAATTATTTGAATTATTCTAAAACAAACAAATCAAAATAGATGTTACTATATTTACTCGCAATTATATCCTAATAAAATCTTTTCATATCTTTAATGTATAATATAAATATATATATATATATTTATTTTATTTTTTTTCATAAAAATAAACCTTTTAAATATTTAAGTAATTTCGTATTTATTTAAAATAAATCTATATTTTATTTTCACTTAAAAATTTAAATATTTACTTAATGTCGTGTTTATTTTAAAATTAAATTTATATTTCATTTTAACTAAAACAAACTTTTAAAATATCTAATTAATTTTGTAATTATAAAAAGATTCATGTACAGTTTTGTATTGATTTGCGATATTAATTTAATATAATACTTTTCCATAAATTCTTGATCTTTAACCAATAAGATTTTTCAATTTAGAATTTTGTATCACATGATTTAAATTATGCTATCACTGAAAATTTTAAAAAATAAATTAATTATTGTATGTGAACTATAAAATTGTTGTGTGTTTAAAATGTTATATTAAAGAATTAGTAATATGGCAAATATTACAATTAATCACGAAACAAATAATTATGTGTGTAAAATAAAATAATCACCCACATGGTTGTGCGAAGTTAAGATATAGTGTATGTTATGATTGGAAGGAGATGCGATCTTGCATATGTTGTAGAGTTAGTGAGTAGATATCGTCACAGCCGGATCTCATGTCAGAATTGTAATGCTTAAATTTTATTTGGAAAAATAGATGTAATATGTTCTATTTTAACCAAATTTTCAAAATAAAAAATACATGATCTGATTGAAGTTTCAGTTTGAAAACTCTTGATGTGTACATGTCAAAAATAATGAGCGATTACTTACATAAAAATAGAGATTGTTTTAATTACTATGTGGGTCTGAATTTTATGGAATCTCCTTTGAAAGTTTTATTTCGTGAAAATGCATATTTCGATAAGTTTATATAATTCATAAAACCTAGGAGGTAACTGGTGAAGGTTATTTCAAATGATAGTAAAGGATCATGGATCTGGAGGAAGCTGCTAAAGCTTAGATATTGCCTATCCATTTATGAAGGCTGCGTAATGAATGGAGAAGACATTTTCTTCTGGTTTGATAATTGGCTTGATCGTGGGAGACTCATTGACTTTACGGGAGATGCTGGTACAATCCACTTTGGAGTGCCTTGCAATGCTCGAGTTAGTGACGCTTGAGCGAGGGCAGTTGGAACATTCGAGTCAGACGTAGTAGGTTGTTTCCAGAGCTCCATCGGCAGATAACCGAGGCATCGATTCCTCCGCTAGTGGCTGGACATAAGGTTATGGCGACATTCAAACAATCAATTCAAAAACTGTTTCTCAGCCGCAGAGACTTTGCAGCAGCTCAGGGACAGGCAGGCTAAGGTCCCTTGGGGTAAGATTGTTTGGTTCTCTCAGGGATCTCTAGATACATATTACTTGGTTGGCTGTGAAGAACCAGCTGTCTACTGGTGATAGGATGCGAGCTGTGGAATACAGAAGCACTGCACTTATGTGGGGAAAGGGATGAAACCAGGGACCATCTTTTCTTTGCTTGTCCGTGATAGCTACACAGTTTACGACAACATGCAGCAGCGCTTGCTTGGGCAGTTGATGGACCCAGATTGGTCTGCTACCCAACTGTCCATACAACACACTCGCTTCGCACCTCTGGATGCAGTTTTGGTAACAATGGTGTTCCAGATGACAATTTACAGCATTTGAGAGAGCATAATGGAAGAAGGCTCCGAATTGGTCACTGCTGCTCGTTAACACGATCCATTGATAAAACTATGCGCAACCGATCTCTTCTCTCAAGTATAGGCATGATCACAAGTTCAAAGGACTTATGCGACGGTTTGAAGTAGCGACCTAGCTTTTCCACCCATTTTACCTTTCAATTATGCTATAGTTTCTTTTGATCTCTTAGCTATCATTTACTTAGCTAGCATATTCTTTCACAGGACAACGTTGATAAAAAAACTCTCTCTCCTCTTTTAAAGAGAAAATTCTCTGTTTTCTTATCTCTATCTTTCACAGGAGATGAATTTTCAAGAGGAAAAGAGATCGCTTTTATTGTAAATAATGTAACATCTAAGATCGATTTTGTTTGATTAGCGATTTTCAGTTTCACAGAGGCTGATATTTTGTAGTGTTTGTCAATCTCTCTTGTAGCTGGTCTTCCAGTTTTCATCTTTTATCTTCAAAGGAGATTGAAATCATCAGCTTTCCACTAGATCGTCATTCTAATCACGTTGTTTATCTTGTTCAGTCCTTTTTTTAAACCGTTCACTTTAATCTATCTCTAGGAGAATCAGTCTTCCATGTTTATTTGCCTGCTATGGTGTAAAGGAAGCATCTCTGGTTGAGATTAGATTGAGTTTGATGGATTCTCAGTCAGTTTTGGAGTAAATCAAGAAGATGTCTTCTGATCAGATAGACGGTTGAGGTGGAAGGCATCCTTCATTGCTGCTCTATCAAATCCCATGAAAAGATTCAACGGTGATAGAGGCGAGTTTGGAAGTCCACGGTGGTAAGCTTTGCGGCGGCATATAGGTGCCTCTTCTGGCATGATGAACACGGGAAGGACGCGCGGTATTCAATAAGCTGTAAAAGTTAACGCGTGGAGGGACACAGAAACATTATCGTTTCAGAATCTTATCGCTTCATAATCTGGACTTTATTTTATTTGTTTCATGGGCTTTTTAATGATACCAGTGTCCTGGTCCGTTGGGCAAGGTTTTAATAAAACCAAAAGTTTGACAAAAAAAGACAACGTTGATATCCCGGCTAAGACCATCCGTGACATTGGGTTTAAACGAGTTCATGGGTTCGAAGTTCTAAGGGGCAAATTAAAAAAATGAAAAATGGGTTTATTTTGGTGAACCGGCCTTGTGGATGATCCCATATGACTCGGGTTCAAACCACGTGGTGGAGAATGGTTCAATCGGTTGCAGAGGAAGAGGAAAGAAGGGCATCCGCATGTATCGATTCATTTTCTTCTACCCAAAACCCGGTTTCTTTCTCTCTCGAGGCGATAGCTCGGAGACGACAGCCGAGCTTTCGGAGTATCTAATCGACGCCGGACTCTCGTAGACGATCTAAGGTCAGTACCAAGTACTTTCACCATTGATCGATTGGGCTCGAAAGGGTTCTCGGTTCTCGGTTTATGAAAATCAATTTGGGGTTTCGTTGTAGGGTTCAAATCAATATGGGGATTTCGATTAATGGTTTAAAATCGCCAAGCGGTTTAGGTTAGGGTTCGCTTATCGGAGATTTGAAATCGATTTGGGGTTTCTAGTTGGTTTCAAATCGAAGTTTCGCTTCGATTTATCGCTGATTGTGTTCTAATCTTTACTTTTCTGGTTCAGATGGATCCCAGAGAGAGAAGAGAGACAAAGAGGCAAAAGGAGTTCATCAATATGCTAGGATATGGCTGATTCGAACACGGATTCGACGAGGTGTCCCTGTGGTGGGCTTAATCATTCATGAGGTAATGGGAAGGACGAAAGTACGACACTCTTCCTGGGAAGCGGTTCTTCACCGCAAAACTACGAGGTTTGTGGTTCTTCTCATTAAATTACTTCCATTTGTTTTTCTTTTCAAATGAGATTCTCATTACTGTTTGGTTGATACCAAGGCTGATGGAGTACATTATCGCCAGCCTTGGGTGATTGTGTCCAGGAGCATATCGAACGCCTCACTGCGGTGGAGGAGGTTGAGCTGGTGATCAAGTGGGTGCCGGAGGTCAATAATCAGATTCAGAGACTAGAGGTAAAGTGACATCCAAGTTATGATTTTTAAATTTTGTAATTTATTTCTGCTATTTTTATTAACTCACTAACACTGATTGATTGTTGTTTACATGTCCAGGCAGAGGTTAAAGCCCTCACCCGAGAGGTTGATAACCTGACCGAGCAGGTTTATAACCTGTCTGCGTGTATGACTTGGAGAAGATCTGCTTTGACTGAAAACAAAAGGTAACCCTAACTTGCTCAACTAGAACTATAGTAGGTATAGTTGAACTTGAAATGAACTAGGTAGTTGCGTAATGAATGTTAAAAGAATGGTTGAGTTGGTTGCGTAATGAATGAATTATTTTTAAAAACTGATTTGATGTTTATTCAATGCTCTCTGTGTAGTAGTAGATGTGTAATTAACTTTAATCAATGTTTGGTAGTTAGAATGTGTTTAATTCTTTGTACTTTCAAAATCAAAACTAGTTTAAATCATAGGAAATTGACATCTCAAAACACAAACCAAATTTTAAAACTTAAATCGAAACCAAAATGGATCCTTTTCCCTAAACTCTCCCGGTACGTAAACCAACTTGTTTCCCAGAGCAGTCACCCAATAGATTTAGGACGCTCTGAGGTTCCTAAACGTGCGGAAAGGCGAAAGTGGACAACCAAAGAAGATGTCGTGCTGATCAGTGCTTGGTTGAACACCAGCAAGGATCCAATCAATAATGAGCAAAAGGCAGGAGCATTTTGGAAGCGATAGAGTATGTGAATGCAAGCCCTCTGCCTCGCTGTCTGCCTCCTGGGGTGGAGTCAATGTAAGAAGAGGTGGGGAAGGGTTAATGAGCAGGTGTGTAAGTTTGTGGGATGTTATGAAGCGGCTTTGAAGGAGCAAGGGAGTGGACAAAATGAGAATGATGTCATGAAGGCGGCCCATGACATCTTCTCTAATGACTATAATGTCAAGTTCACTCTTGAAAATTGTTGGAGGGAGCTTCGGTTTGATCAAAAATGGAGATCACACTCTTTGACGCGAGATGGTGCAAAGGAGAAAAGGAAGGAACCTGCAGAGGAGGTGGGTGGCGAGGAAGAAGTTAGGCCTCCTGGTGTGAAGGCTAGCAAAGCAGCCAAACGCAAGAAGCACGGGAATGAAGCAGCGTTTGATCAGATAGAGAGCATTTTAGCGGTCAAAAATATCATATCCAAACAGAAAATCCTTGATAGGTTGCTAGCAAAAAACGAATCAACCCTTTCTGATCAAGAAGTGTGTCTAAAAAATAAGCTTATTTCTGGAATGCTTTGATTTGGTGAGTGGCTTCATCTTTTTGAATATTTGAGTAGGTTTATGAGTTTGATATTTGTTGTTTGAATCAGTTTATGAGTTTAAGTTTATAGGATTATGTTTTGCTTTAACTATATTCATAATGTTTGAATCTGTTTATGAGTTTAAGTATATTGATAATGTTTGAATCTTTTGTGGTTTGTAGGTCACGGGTTGCAGGAGGAGGATGCGTGTGGACGTGGATGGTTGTAGGTCTCGGTTTCTTTATGTATCAGGTCACGGGTAATGCTTGTAGTAGTAGGTAATGTCAGGTAGATTCACCGGATAGTGTAGTATTTTGTATCTTTCTACACTAGGTCCATCGGATATTATGGGTGTATGTACCCACAGGTTATGTTTTCTAGTCACGGGTGTATGTACCCACGGCCATAGTATTGTACTCACGGGTGTATGTACCCGACCAACTTGATTTATGTGTCTCTCTATATAAAAAACTATGTCATTCACTTCTTTTTCTGCATCAAAGTGTTTCACAAAACATGTAAACTTGTAAACCAAAACATGTAACCTTGTAAACCATCAGCACGATTCTTCTTTCTACCACCAAAGTTTCTCAGCCATCACCACTTGATACACTTCTCAGCCATCACCACTTGGTTTGATACACTTCTCAGCCATCACCACGATTCTTCTTTCTACCACCAAAGTTTCATACACTTTTTAGCCATCACCTCTTTTTGTCATCAACCAATCCATAGAGGTAAATTATAATTTTTTCTAAATATTTTATAAGGCAAATGAAAATATAGACTTTGTAAGTTTTTATCAGTTTTTATAAGGCAAATGAAAGTTTTTATAATCTCAAAATTAAAGGACTAATCAATAAAAAAAATGTAATGACAATATAGAAGAAATACTAAAAATAATAAAATAAGTTTTAAATTCAAAAAATGTTATAGACAAGTTTTAAATTCGGGAAGTTTACTAGAATGACTCAAATTAGATTAGAAATTACTAGGATAACTCATAAAAGTTTTAAATTACCAGAAAACTTTTATGGTCGAAAATAACCTCATCTATAGTTATAATGAAAAAGTAATATTACAAAAATGCCATTTAAAATTATTAACAAAATTCGGACGGCAGATTTATTTAACTAAAAACAAATCTATCGGAATATAAATCTGCTAAATTAAACTGTTGTTAAATTTATATCTATCATGAATTTAGCGACAGACTTTTTGTTTCGATAGATTTTTTTAAGCTGGCAGATTTGTGTGGCCGGTTTAGAAATATCAATAGATTTATCCAGTTTAATCTGTCAAATGTTGTAACCGATTTTTTGAAATCATCAGTTTTTTTCCCGAGTAGTCAAAGTTTTGAGATAGATATGTTTATCGGTAGTAGACTTATATTTTATGACAGATTTGTTTACCAGATTTAAATTTTCAATCGACTTTTGTATTCATTTGGTGGCGGATTTTTAAAATTATTGTCTTTGACGGCAGACTTTTGAAATAAGTTTAATTACTAGAATGAGTCACAATTCGAATTTAATTAAAATTATTGGTACTTTTTGTTTGTGTAGTGGTAAACCTTTTAATTTATATTGTGGCAGATTTATTGACAGAAATCTAGGTTTGTGTAAACCAAACTTAATTTAATGTTCAATTTCGATCCGGTTTATATTAGTTTCGAATCTAGTTGATTTTTAAGTTAATTAAAATCAGAATTAGATAAATTTTTGGTAATAGTTATCTCTTTCGTCTCTTTTTTCTTCCTTATCAAGTTGTCCCTTTTCATGGTTGTCATGGTTGTTTCATTGCTTGTTGCAATCCTTATTGCTGAAAGTGGAAATTTGACATGTTCTTGAATTCGACATGTTCTTGAATTTGTATCAGATACAGCTCTCTCTTTCAATTCATATGACATATCTATAAAGTTTGGGGTGCTATTAATTATCACTATCAGTTATAACTATCGATTAATTTGATTCACAATATCATGATCAGAGAGCACCTACTAGTATTACTTGTCTACCTGACAATGAATGTAGACATCAACCAGCTGACTACTTTTTAATATCATTCTAGGAAAAAACATAACAGTGGAGGTGCTTCAAGCAAGAAACTGAACTGTCCATGAAAAATCTTTATAACCTAATTTTTTTTTGTCTGAAATCCCAAAACAAAGCTTTTTCAGAAGTAAAATGTTCAGTCACTGGCCAAATCTTCAAGCCTGCATTTTCCTCTTCTTGGGACCAGACTTGGCGACTCTAAGGCCTTTGCTGATCAGGCTGAGCCTAGGAAGTGATGTCTTCTTCAAATCAGGTTTGTAGTAGTTGTCCACTGCCTAAATAGATAAGACAACAAATTGATTAATACTGACAGACAAAAAGTAAAAAAAAAGGAGATATGAAAAAATGTAAATCAGAAGCCAAGCGTAACAAATATATTTCATGTAAGAGATACCCCCACAAAGGAGTTCTCTTCTTACGTGTTAGCTTTCTCATCACAGTTCCTAAAACCAAAACTAAAAGTATCAATTCACTGCAACATTAGACAAGACTAAAAACTAACCAATCTACAGAATAACCTATAGGCTATAGGAAACCAAACATAACAACGCCACAACAATCACCGACTGAAAGAAAAGAGTTATACCATGTTGCTAACAGCTTTGGCATCCTGGGGAACTCCTTCTTGAGGACAGACTTGTTAACATAGAGCTTAAGCTTGTTTTGTTTCTTTGTCTTGGTGGTTCCAACTACCACATCTTGAACCTTGTCAGCTACCTGAATGGTCACCGCTTTTCTTGTTCGCCAAACCTGAAATCAAAGCAAAAGATCCAACCGTTAATCACATGTAAACCAACAAAATTCAAAACAAAAGATCCAAACTCTAGAGTGTGTACCTAAAGGCAGTAACTTGTGTCCGTAAACAACATTCTATCCAACAGATTAACAAGAATTTAGAGGAAAACAAAAGAGTTGTGTCATTACCAGAGTGCTTGAAACTCACTTCCTCTATCAAAGACTTCCACTTTTCACCCCTAGCTTTGCAACCTACGATCATATAGAAAGAACAGTCTATTAAACGCTCACATAGAAAACACTAACACACTAATCATGTAAAGTAACAAACTTGTTTATGACACACAAACATATTGATAGCATAGTCTACTAGATCTTTACAGATTATCAAATACAATCCTTAACCAATCTCATATTTTTGAGTTTAACAGAGTTCAAAGTTGAAGGTTAAATGAAATTGGGAATCAAGGTTTCCAGATTTCAACATGCAATCAATCAATCTAGGATAGCAACAAACTCGAATAGCATAGGTTTACTACTCACAGATTAGAGTAACTTTCAACTGGCGCTAATGACAGAGGTGAAATCAATTTCCGTTTGTCGAGGACAGAGACGAACATGAGTTAGCTCTGAGGATGCCGGAGACGGCCGATCACGGTAGAGGTGACAGAGACGAAGTCGGTTGTGACGGAGAAGGACCGTCGGAGCTGGAGGTGGCTAGATGATGAGGAATTCGCTTTCATCGCCCGGTGAAAAAAAAAAAAAAAAGCTAAAGTGTTCAGTGTCTTTTTTTGGGTTAGGTTTTAATTATTATATTATTAAAATGTATTTGTTTTCTCGTTAGGTTTTAATTATTAGTAATGGCAAAATCAAATTTGCATGCCATAAGAGTTAGTCTAGTTATTTCAAAATTATATGAGTTATTCTAGTCATTAGTAGAATGATTTGAGTTATTCTAAGTAATTTCTCTTTAAATTCAAAAAAATGTTATAAAAGCCTACATGAAGAAAAATACTAAAATAAGTTTTAAATTCAAAAAAATGTTATAAAAGCCTACATGAAGAAAAAATAATAAAATAAGTTTTAAATTCAAAAATGTTATAGACAAGTTATATAGACAAGTTTTAAATTCAAAAAATGTTATAAAAGCCTACAATACATATCATATAGACAAGTTTTATATTTTTTGCCTTTTGTAGAACAATGTCTTCCTCATCAAGTGATGAACTAGATGAAGCTTTAGATGAAATGGTCGACAAGTAGTTGATAATTTTATCGACAGAATAGTTGATGGTCAGACCAATCCAAGAGACGAGCTTATATCGAAGAGATCGGAAGTAGGACACAATCAACTATGGAACGATTATTTCAAGGAAAATCCTACATACCCACCAGAATTGTTTAGAGGCGCTGAATGAACAAGCCATTGTTCCTTCACATTGTCGAACGCCTAAGTAGTGAAGTTTCATACTTTCAGCAAAGAAGAAATGCTCACGGAAGGTACGGCCTATCTGCTCTTCAAAAGTGTAACGGCAGCTATGCGATGTCAAGATATGGTCAGTCGGGAGATACATATGACGAATATCTCCGACTTGGTGACAGTACATCACGTTTATGTTTGGAAAATTTCACTGATGCAATAATACAATTGTTTGGAGATGAGTATCTACGAAGACCTACAGCCGAGGATCTTCAACGATTACCGATGTTGAGAGGTACGGGGTTTCCGGGATGATAGGCAGCATCGACTGTATGCATGGGAGTGGAAAACTGTCCAACGGCTTGGAAAGGTCAGTTCACACGGTTCAGGAAAGCCGACAATTATCTTAGAAGCCGTGGCATCACAAGATCTTTGGATATGGCACGATTTTACGGATTACCAGGTACCCTCAACGATATCAATGTTTTGATCGGTCACCGCTTTTGATGACATCTTACATGGTCGTGAGCACCAAAATTAAGTTCAAGGTCAACAACCACACTTATCGATGGCCTACTATCTTACTGACGGAATTTATCCAAACTGGTCAACATTTATCCAATCCATCCCACTTCCTCAAGGTCCTAAAGCAGAGCTATTTGCAAAAAAGCAAGAATCCGCCAGAAAAGATGTCGAACGGGCTTTTGGAGTATTGCAATCGAGGTTTGCAATTGTTAAAAACCCAGCTCTACAATGGGACAAGGAAAAAATAGGAAAGATAATGAGAACTTGTGTCATATTGTACAATATGATAGTAGAGAACGAACGACACAGATACACTCAAATTAATACATCTGAGTTTGAGTCATGAGAGTCAACCAGAAGTTCAAAGGTGAGAAGGAGAGAAAGTATTAATGTCCGTGATATGTTAGGCATGCGCAGAGAAGTTCGAGATTTAGAGAAGTATGATCGTTTGAAAGCTGATTTAATGGAAAATATTTGGCAAAAATTTGGTGATGAAGATGAATAAACTTTGTATGTTCTTCAATTTCTCGATTTATGTAATCTATTCTTAATGTATTGAATAAAAAGTTTTCAAAAATTTTATAATATATTTTAATATTTTATTCATATATTCTGAATAATTTGAAAAATTTTTTAATAAAAATATTAGTTTTAATTCCTATGAACTCTTTTTTCAAGTTCACCAATACAGAAAACAACAAATACAGGTTCATAACTATTCATGGGTCACCAAAAAATATTAAAAAATTCTTATGAATCCTAAGAGGGGTTCATCAATGCTCATGCTCTAAGCCGGCGGAAACAAGTTTCTCTAGAGAGTAAGCCTAACGTAGGGAACATAAACAGAAACGAAACTCCAAGCCGACCTAACGCATTTATTTACATTAAAAATCATTGTTTATCATCGACATAAATCCAGAGAAATGTAATTTAGTTGAAATTTTACAAAGCCTATTTACAATAAACAGAACAGATGATCCTTCTCACCAGAAAGGGCACCACCTGCAAACAAAAACAAGAAAATTTATTCACATTTTTGCATCGATCCATTGGATAATTTATTCTCTGTATCAATATAAATGACTTGACATATCTCACAAAACAAAACTTATGCCAATGAAAATAGATAAGCACAAGAGTGGAGAAGAACATACCCAACATAGTTTTGACAGAGATTTTCATGGGAAGTGGCTTGATCGATTAGTTTTTGAACCTGAACTTTCACAGACAAACCATGCTCGACTTCATGAGAATCTCCTCCGAGCAAGTTATTGTGATCAGCAATGGGATTGCTTGGAATTGCAGACGTAGAAAATCACGGCCCGTAAGCTTATGACTCATGCGAGCCATTACAACTACTGCACGCTCGTTCAATACCTCATTAGCATCTCCAAGCATATTCACAGCCTGAAACACAATCAAATCATCAACAACAGAAATATTATTGAGGAAAACATGACAGAAAGAAAATAATTTTTTTTTTAAAGAAACCTGAAGAATTTCCTTCTCTCGAGTACTCCTTTGAGGCTGAGGAAGGTCTACGTCAGCGGGATCTTCATCTACTTCCTCAGGTTCAACATTAGCAGGACCATTGGGATTGTTGTTACCAGCAGGGCTAGTTGAGGGACTTCATTGAAATTGAAAAGACGCCAATTGATTAAAGGATCATGCACAAACGCCTCCATCATTGCCATTACACTGTCTTTGTTGGTTCTGAGAACTTGCATAACATTTTCGCATGTCGACCGGAAATTTCCTTCGATGCCACTTACTTCCATTGCTTTGACAAGCATTCTTGTCAGACGGAACGGAACCTAAGATAATGTTGTTTAGCCCAATAAAGATCTCTCCTCATATCGTTGTCGCAAACAAGTATTATGAGGAAAACATTATAGATAATACCTTTTCAGGAAACTTCTCTCTATTCATAGACGCCTCAAAACAATCTCCGAAATCAATATGCAAGATTTTCCCACTGCAAAATTGAAAACCATTGATAAAGAAACAGAACCAAGAGTTGGATCTTTAAGTAATGGAAACCCTTTTTATTTATTTATATATTTATGTACCTGTATCTATCTAGCATGAGGTTACTTGGTGTCGATCACCTAATCCAAGAATATAACCAACCTGACACAAAAGTAAAGTTCATTTAAATCGCAAGTTGAACATGAGTGAAATTATGCTAAACAAGCGGTGAACAAATTATGAAGGCGACCACATACCATGCTCATAACTGCTAGACTTCTAGTATAGTTGGTTCTTCTCTCCAGCCATACCTCTGACGAGCGACTTTTAACCAGAGAACCTACCAAGAAGGAGAAACAAAGCAATTTAGTATATTCCAGATTAGTTACTTTAGCCAAGAGAAAACTACTTGAGGTTAAGAGATTGAGTACCCTGGACAGATCATTTCCCTCTGTGTTTTCTAAAGGTACTCAAATACTTCAATCTTTGCTATGAGCGGTAGATTTTCGTAGTTTGGAGCAAAACTCAACATATGTTTGTGTTCTTGATTAAGAATGATCTGGAAATAAATAAAGGCATGCGTAAGAATCAACAGAAACTGCCGATAACTTCAAGAGTGAAAAGATTGATGAATAAAAGACAAACCTTTCGTGCATCTCTGTATTCTCGAATAAGATGGTGAAGGGTATCGCAGTTCGAACCCATCCAATGAGTCCACTATTGGGAGATAGTGGTATTACAGAATACCGTTGGATGGACAGATCTTTTCTGCTGTTTTCCTGGAATTCTCGAGCAAAGTGTTCACCAAACCAAAAAGCTGGAACACAATAGAGGAAATAGATAAGTGTTATCTTGTTGTTAACACAATACTGCACAACTGATATATATATATATATATATATATATATATATATAGGTAGGCCGCTACGCGGGATTTGATGTATCGAATTTTATAAAAATATAATTTTGTGTAAATTTTCTTTATGTTAAGTTTGGTATGCATATAATTATCTCGTCTACACCAGATTTCAATTATATAACTAAAGATGATCAAATCCTTAGTATTGTTGCTGATTTGATTCATAGTTATAAAATTTTATAGTGTTTTAAGTATTATAACACTATAAAATACATAAATCAACCGAAATCGATCAATAGAGAATGATATTGAGTTTTCAAATACCCACTAGTAAAAACATCCGAAATAGCCACCGACTACCCACTGAATTTCCGTGGCTATAAAAAAAAAGCCACTGAAAACAACGAAAAAGCCACGACCACAAAAGACCATGATTTTGACAATTCCGTGGTTAAACCGTAGCAAAGTTAGCCACTATTTAGCCACGAATATTCAGTGGTTAGGTCAGCCATGAATTAGTTACTGAATTTTCGTGACTAAATTCCCACTAACTCTATCTCTGGCTAGTTGGTGGCTGTTTAGCCACGATTTGCCACCGAAAAATACAGTGGCTAAGTTTTTGGTATGAAAAGTAGTTAGACACGTTTTTTATGTAGCTTGCCCGTGACTCTGTAACACCATCAAGTCTTGTCACTCAAAGGGTACATAATATATTCGGAAATAAGAAATCTATCATAGCCACTAACTTTTCCGTGGCTGGTCTGTGGCTACTTTTTAATTATATAAAGCAACGTGGTTCTTGTCATTCGCATATCACCCAATGTTCAACTTACAATGTTTCACTCTCTATTTTCTTCCGAGTGAAGAATATTTTTTTTTCAATCTACCAAATTATTAATTGTGAAATCTTTTCCTAATCACAATGTCAGCTTATTTTCAATCGAGAGAGTGGATGGATCATCGAATTGATTCTGAAAATAATTGTGTTTCAAGTGAGTTTATCGAGGGTATAAATGTTTTTATCCAATTTTCTTGTAATCAAGCATGTTACTCAGAGCGAAACACATTATTATGTCCATGTGCACGATGCAAGAACACCAAGCAACGGGAAGCAAAAGTCGTATCCAGACATCGTTTCATGTATGGATTTAAGGGAAACTATTATATTTGGACGAGTCATGGAGAAAACTATTTTGATGTTGGCGAATCTTCTGGAGCAAATAATGTCAATGATGAATATGGAATGTGTGAAGGTCAACATACTCATGCCTCTGGTGCTCACCACTATGTTCAAGAAGGAAATGAATACATGGGAGAAGAAGAAGTGCCACCGTACGTGCCGACGAATGTAGGAGAGCCGATCAATGAAGAGCCATACAATGATGGCATTTTTCAAGCTTTCAAGAGGCGAACCAACCTCTTTATGACGGATGTGAAGATGGAATTTCAGTTATATGTTGCATCGGAGATGATGAAAGCGAAGACCGATTATAATTTCGGAATCATGTGTGGATGAATTATCACAAATGTTAAAAAAATTCTTCCTCAGCCAAATAAAGCTCCAGCATCTTATTACGAACGAAGAAGTTGGTAACGAGGACTTGGATTGCCCGTACATAAAATAGACGTTTGTGAGGATAATTGCATGATCTTTTGGAAGGGAGAAGATCGTAAGCTGATGCAATGTCGATTTTGTCATAAAGATCGATATCATCCAAACAATGGAAAGGGGAAAAATATACCAAAACAAAGGATGTTTTACATGCCGATTACTGATCGGTTGAAGGCTTATACCAATTGGAGGCAACGGCATCGCATATGCGCTAACGATGAGCATAGTTCACCGGAAGGAGAGATGCATCACCCGTCTGATGCAAAAGCGTGGAAGCATTTCAACCAGGTATATCCTGATTTTGCTGCTGAAAGTCGCAATATTTATTTAGGATTATCAACAGATGGATTTAATCCTATTGGTATGAACGGTGAAGCACACTCGGTTTGGCCTGTGATTGTTACTCCTTATAATTTGCCGCCAAGTATGTGTATGAAAAAAGAATTCTTTTACCTTTCTATATTAATTCCCGGCCCCAAACATCCAAAGAAAAGTCTAGATATTTTTCTCCAACCGTTGATTGAAGAATTACAGAGCTTGTGGAGCGATGGTGTTGATGCATATGATATATCAAGAAAAGAAAATTTCAAAATGCGTGCTATGTTGTTGTGGACAATCAGCGACTTTCCAGCGTACGCCATGTTGTCTGGATGGATGACACATGGCCGATTGGCTTGTCCATATTGTATGGATGAGACACAATCATTTTGGCTGCAGAACGGAAAAAAACATAGCTGGTTTGATTGTCACCGAAGATTTTTGCCACAAGACCATCCCTATAGACGAAACGTGCAAGCATTTAGACGGGGCAAAGCGATAACCGATTATCCTCCCCCGTGGTTAACCGGAGAGGAGATTTTGTACGAAAGAATAAACAACATCTCAGGTTTAAAGAAAACCGTCGAATGTGGAGGAAATGGACATGAGAAGCCTGCACGAACAATAGAAGGATATGGAGATAGTCATAACTGGGTGAAGAAGAGTATATTTTGGGAATTACCATATTGGGAGAACTTGCTTCTGCGTCACAACCTTGATTTCATGCACATTGAAAAAATTTCTTTGATAATCTTATACACATGGTGCTAAATACACCGTAAAACAAAAGATAACATCAAATCAAGGTTGGATCTTCCCGCAATATGTAGAAGACCGACTGGAGCTCAACAGATATGGAACGATGCCCGTGCCAATTTTCAGGTTGTCAAACGCAGCAAAAGACAATTTCTCTTCTGGTTAAAAAATGACATAAAATTTCCTGATGGATATGCCTCAAAATTCAGCCGATGCATTGACGAAGCCAGTTTAAAACTACATGGGCTGAAAAGTCATGATTGCCATGTAATCATGCAACGCCTACTTCCATTTATGCTCTAGAACTTCTTCCAAAAGCGCTCATACTGCAATTCAAGGTACTTCTTATGTATTGTAAATATTTTATAATGTTTTTTTGTAATCTAACTTTAATTTTTTGTTATAGATATTGCACTCTTCTTTGGGATATTTCATCAAGATCCTCCAAACGAAGATATTGCTATTCTAAAAGAAAATATTGCAGTGCAGCTCTGTAATCTAGAGAAGATCTTTCCTCCCTCTTTCTTTGATGTTATGGAACATTTGCCTGTACACCTTCCGATGATGCGGCTTTAGGTGGTCCGTCCAATATAGGTGGATGTATCCGTTTGAGAGACAGATGTATCATTTAAAGAAGAAAGTTAAAAACAAAGCTCGCATTGGAGGTTCTATTGTTGCCCAATGTATAAATGAAGAGATGTCATATGCATCTTCCAATTATTTTGGACATCAAGAAGTCGAAAGTCTCTGCTCAAGGTTCTAGAGATATTCATTTCAGATATGATTATCCAAATGTGCCTGGCTTGTTCTATCATGAAGGAAAAGTTGGTGGAAAAATGTCAAGTGGATGGCTAAATGATCAAGATTTCCTGTCCTGCAAACATTTATGTTGCTTAACTGTGAAGATTTTGCGCCTTATGAGAGGTAAGTAATACTTTTCAGCTATACTTAAAAATAAAATTTGTATTTATAAATTAATCTCTAAAATCAAAGCAGGATGTTTGAAGAGTATATGAGCCGGAGCAACTATGATATTACTCCCGATGCTTTACAAAAAGCGAAAGACGACCATTTTGCGGAATGGTGTAAAGACTATGTGAGTTTATTATTATATTGTTATATAAGTAGTATATAAGATATTTTCTATTATTGTAACTTACGAAAATGCATTCCATCTGCAGATAAACGATGCGACCGAGTCTTTTGAATTTCCCATGTGGATGTTGGATTTTGTTCAAGGTCCAAAACGTAACTTTATATCTTGGCCGATATACCATTCACGGGGATTCACTTTTCACACTCACAACCATGGTCAAAATAAGAAGATGCAAAATTATGGTGTGTGCGTACCTGGAACCACTGAAACAGATTACTACGGGCTCATACAAGAGATAATGATGATTGAATATCATGGTTCTGTAGGACTGAAGGCCATAATTTTCAAATGTAGGTGGTTCGATACAACAGAAAACTATGGTATCAGAAAACATCCATCAGGTTTGGTTGATGTAGCACCACGCAGAGATTATGAAAAATATGATCCTTTCGTATTGCCGGGTAATTGTGATCAAGCATGTTTTCTTCCATATCCGCGGGTACGTCGATCTTCTGGAGATGATTGGTGGACATGTACAAAAGTTATACCAAGAGGTGTTCGGGAGACACCCGAATCTGCTTTAACTGCATGGCAAGATGACACACACAATCAAGTGAGACCCCAAAGAGCTACCGCACGAATCGAAACACTTGTTATCGAAGATACATCAGATTATGATACTCACTTTGTCAATCCTCCCGATGATGAGTATATATCAGAAGACGAGTTAGAAGATATGTGCGATGATTCAGATTCGGATTCAGATCCAAATTGGAATTCTGGTTAAATAAGTTTATTTGTGATATATTTCATTTTGTGATATATTTCATTGTGATATATCTAATGAATGTGTGTAATAATGTAATGTATTATATTAAATTTATGAATGTTGTAATGTTTGATAAAAAAAAATAATGTTGCAATGTATTATTATAAATTTATGCTGCAATATATTATTTTAATTTAAATATAAGTCTAACTAAGCATGTAATTGAATTAAAATAACGTGTTAATATGTTTTGACCAAATATTATGTGTTTTAGCGCCACAAAAGATAAGCCTAAAATTTACTTTACAAAGTAAAATGTGTTTTGGCACTAAATTTTTTTCCCAAAATTTTTCCCTCCTCACGCGGGTTCCCTAAAATTAATTCCCTCTCAAAGCAGATATTTTGGGACTCGGTATTATAAGTAAAGTGACAATGTTAGCTCTAATCTAACACTTAAACAAAATCTCATCTTTCTCTCACAAAACCAGAAAGGCTCTTCGCCTATCTCCACCCAAGCCGTTTCTCTCTAGATCCACCGTCTCTTCACCTCTCCTCTAACAGGTTATGTCTTCCCCTTCTCTGGTTTCATTTATCTGGTTGCTCAAGATCAATCAATTGATAGATGTACTGTTAGGGTTTCTTTGCAAGTTCATATTTTTGGGTTTCTTTGCTTCTATTTCGTCCCAAACTTCATTCCACTCATCAGTACAAGTAAAGTTGTTGGTTCTACTGTTACGGTTCTTTGATTTTTTTTTCGAAAGTTGTCGATTGTGTATCCTTAGGGGTTTCACTCTGTTCGTCTCGCTACAACTCACCGATTGTTTCTTTGCCTTTTACTCTGTTGTAATTGTGTTTGTCTCTTATGTCTTGCTATATTTAGGGTTTGTTTATGTATGTATTGCTCTAACTCTCCAAGTTTTGGTTTGATTTGTTTTAACTCACCGATGTGTACCGGTTTTCGTCTCTGTTCGTGTTGCTATATTAATTGTTTATTTTCATCTTGTTCTAATTCACCGAGTATAGCTTTGGTTTGGTTTGTTTTAACTCGGATTTTGTTCTCCTCTTGCAACAGCTATGACAGCAAGACGAGGAACAATGTCTTCGTCCCTGACTCCTCTAATGCCACCAGGAATGCCACCAGGAGCAACTGGACCTGCTGCACGTGGGACTGCGTCTTCTTCACACTCTAACAACTATGCAAATATCAGTCTAAATGCAATGCTCAACGCTCCTTCAAGGCTATCCCAGCCACGTCTGCATCCAGACAAAGTTAATGGAGCTCTATGGTACGTTGTCTACTTCTGCTATATGTCTTCTCTCTCATTATACTTCTCTGTTTGTATTTACTAACCATTGTGGTCTCTTTTATCCTGTGATTAGGTTCGGTATTGAACCTTCTGTCAATAAATTCGTTCGCTCAACATGGCAGGGGTATTTCATGGGACCCTGGAGGAATTGGAGTAAAGTCCCTGAAGAGAGGAAGCAAATCTGGTGGCAAACCTTTGTGGTTAGTGTTTGTCTCTCTCCTTTTAATCATTTTACCTTCCCAATATCATTTAGCAAATTGATTCACTAATATTAATGTTGTCTCTTCCTTTGTAGCAACAATACTACTGGGAATCACAGTTTAATGATCTTGTCCACTTCCACTGGAAGAAGGAGACTATGACAACAATATGCGAACGCATCAGCACTAAGAAGAGGAACAACGGGAAACCTAACTACATTGGTGAAATGGACTGGAACACTCTCTTGGTGTATTGGGCCACAGCAGCTGCTCAGAAGAAGAGCAGAGACGCTGCTGCTTCCCGCAAATCTGATCCTGAAAAAAAAGGAGTTGCGAAGCATAATGCAGGACCTGTAGCATTTATAAGGATTGAACATAACATGGTAAATTTTGTCTTTGGTTTTTACTTACCCATTTTATAACTATTTAACTAATGTTTTGTCTTTGTTTTCCAGAAGGTGGCCGCTGGTGATAAACCTATATCTTACATTGATCTTGTGCGGAGGACACATACCCAAAGATGGAACCTTTGTTGACTACCGTGCTGAGGAACTTGTGACACAGGTAGAGAAGGAGGTGGCAGAGCTTATGGATTCTGATGAATCTCCAAATGAAACTAACCCAACTGCTACATCTGCTCCTTCTCAGATCCTCATCAACCAAACATATCTTAAGGTTATGTCTTTTAACTTATGTATTAGTATTGATTGACTTCCCTCTTTAATCCAATGTCTTTGGTCTGAGAACAAGATAAATTTTTTCAGATGTCATGATTTTTAATTCTGGTTTTGTCTCTTCTTTTACAGCACGCCAAGCCTAAAAAAGGCCTTGTCTATGGTCTTGGTAGCCCAATTCAGGGACTTCAATCCAACTATCAAAGTCCCTGGTTCTCTTAAGCCAGCCTTGACATGGAGTTCCGTATGTCTGGTGTCGAGACAACTCTTGAAAGTGTCACAACAGATGTTTCTGGGATCAAGCAAGACGTGTCTGCTACAAGAGACATGGTCGCTCAGTTTATACAGAGCTTTGGAGCCCATATGACAACTTCTACTTCTGCTCAAGCAAGCGCTCCTCAGGCCCCAGTCCCAAATGTTCCTTCTGTTGACCCACATGCTGAGACTGCTACATCCAGGGTAACAACAACATCTAATCCGAAGAAGACTGAAACACTTCACCTTTTGTTTCTATGTACTTTCTTTTGTTGTAAAACTTATGACTCTATTTTGGTAATATTTGATCTTAGTAAGATCATTTGTAATATTCTGAACTAATTATCAATATCAATCTAATGCGACTTTTGTGGTTATGAATGATTTAAATATTTTAAATATTTTAAATTCATTTTCATAATTTAATTGTATTGTATGAATTTTGAGTTTTTTGTAGAATAAGTTTGCCCGTGATAATTGTGGTTAATGGTTACAAAAGCCACATAATGATATAAAACATCGTGGTTAGATACCCAGCGAAATATCGTGGCTAAGTGGTGGTCATGAAAATCTGCCACTGACTGGTCACTGAAATCTTGTGGCTAGGATAACCACTAAAATATTCGTAGCTATCGATAAATCGTGGCTGGCTAACCACGAACTAACCACGGATTTTTCTAGCCACGACGCTAATAGCCACTTTTTTTTGCCAAAAAATCGTGGTAAATTGTTTTAGCCACGGATTTGATTAATATAGCCACTAAATGGCAGTGGCTATTTCGGATATTTTACTAGTGACCACTGTATCTTTTTGTGAGGGTATATAAAATAGTGGAGAAATAGGTTTTAATTTATATGAACTCTCTGTCGATTATAATTGTTTTGGACAATATTAGTAATTGCTATTATTAACAATTGTTGTTGGTTTTTTTGGTAATTATGTTTTAATAGGTTATTATGAATACTGATTGTATTGTTACATGATTAATTACATTTAATAGTTGACTAAAAAATAAATTACTTGGTCTTTCTTTGTTTCTTTTGTTTGATATTTTTGTTTATATTTGCTTATATATTTTACCCTTTCGTTTCAAAATAATACATTTTTTAAAATTTTCAAATTTTTTAATAAAACATATTAAAACATAGTCATAAATGCTTAGTTTTTTTTAATTTTATATTTCCTATACTTCTCAAACAATAAAAAAATTTAAAAATGCATTTAATATTTTTGAAATTCATAATTTTTCATTATTAGTTGTCAAAAATTGCATTGAAAATAATGTTTGTAACAATTTATCTTTATTAGTGAATGTATCTTTTTGAAAAAAAAAAAAATTCTCTAGAAGAGAAGCTAAAAGGCATGTACAAAAATATCATCTTTTTGTAAAACAGAGGGAATACGTAATTTCTTTTTGTCAACCTGAGGGAATATGTAATTAATCATACTAATAATTTATTAGTAAGGCAAAATGGGAAAAATAAAAAATAAAAATAAAAAAGAATATTTTAAAAAGACAAACTGAACGTAACATTTATCCAAATTTTAACACATAATAAATCTTCATTTAATTTAGAAAGATTAATTCATTCGTTTGTGGTTAACTAAAAGATACATGTGTTATTTTTTTCTTGGTTCTAACATAATTTTTTTATTTAGAATAAACATATGTTTGAACGAAGATAACATGGAATGTCTTCAAATTCCATTTGCTAAGCAATACTCTGTCAAATTTTGAAAATGTTGTTAAGTCTATTGCAAGCCTCGCTCTGTTCCATATTTCATAGATTTTTGTAGAAGTATTACGGAAATTAGTAAATCGTGTTTCTTGTACATGCCTTTTAGCTTCTCTTCAGTATGTTTTGCCTTTTCTTCTCTCTTATTCCTTCTCTCCCTTGCTTTTGTAGCTGTTGATGTCTCCTGCAACCGATGTTACTCCTTCATCTATGTCACTTCCTTTTGTTTTCTTCTCTCCTCATCTTTCTTAATCAACTCCTCTTCCTTTTTGGTCAACTTTGTTGGTACTTCTTTTTGGATCTTCTTCCTTTGGCTTCTCTACTCTTTTTTTTCAGACACCAATTCCCTGACAATTAATGGAGGCTGGTCTGTCTTGACAATTTTCGTAGATTTTGTGGATTAGGTATTCTGCTCGGTGGGTTTTTGAACAGTTTTTACATTGTTTTCACCTTTATATTTTACGACCTTTTAAGTTAAAATTGGTGGAGTTGTCTCAAGTTTCTCCCCTATCTCAAAGTTCTAAATTTATTTATTCTTATAGCGTAAGTTATCTGGGGAGGTTCCTCATTGTGACCAGGGGCGAATGTAGAGAATTGTCTGGTGTGGGACACTGGTGTAACAAAAACTTATTCTAAAGATATATATATATATATATATATATAAATGTTTAAAAAACAAACAAAAATCTGTGTGGGATATATGCCACACCCCCTTACCACCTAGGTCCGACACTGATTGTGCCAAGAGGACGTCATCTAATGTTTCTAGTTCTTAAGGTACTCCTTATGTTTCACTTACATAGTACTTACATAAATCATCGTTGTTTATTCACATATTTATAATTTATCTACTTAAAGACTAATGAGTACGAAAACTACAATACATGGATTCCAATTGTCGTAGATATGAGGATTGTGCTTATGTCGGAAAAAATGCATTTCAAGGCTGCTCTATCTTTCTTTAAAGCCATTTCATATGATGTATTTTGTTTGTTCTCAACTAAAATAACATTAGATTTCACTATTTTCTCTTACAATTTTACTGTCTATTATATTATTCTTTTTATAAATCATTTAGTTAGTCTGCCACTAAAATTTTCATGAAAATATAATTATTTTTTTCTCAATGAATTTTTACTTTAACTTTGATATAAATAAAATTAGTTTTTAAAAATCAGTTGATTATGCACAGTACGGAAACACGAAGCCTTCATTTTTATATGTTATATCTTGAAATTAGTTTTACTTTTTTCCCATACATTTTCTCTTAAAATTACTAATTTAAAAGATATAAAACACGGATCATTGATTAAATAAAAAATTACATTAACTTGGATAGATTTCATGAAAATAAGATATTTAATTGTTACTATTTATAAATATAAATATTTGCTTGAATCTTGAATATGTCATTAAACTCGTAAACAAAATATGATAATTAGGATATCCAAAATAAATGATACTAATCAATTTTTCAAATATGATTTTTACATTACTATTTTCGAAACACAACTCTGTTACATATTCTCTTTTTGAAACACAACTATGTTACATACAACTATTTATTTAAAATAACTATTAGCTATATTATTTTTATTTTGAAAATTAATTACTTCATTATAAAGTAAGCCACTCTATGACGTCTTTGGAAGATCTGTAACCATGTAGTTTCGCATTGAACAACTTCATAATAAGGAAAATATATAATTACATGTTAAAAGGGAAAGCTATGATTATTCCTTTATCAAACAATGGATATCTGTCTAGATTTATTGCCTTCAGCGGCCGAAATATATCTCATTAACAACTTCGAAATATACTTTCCTAGGTACTGGTTTTTCTCCAACAACCATCTGACCATTTTATTATTTTACATCTAAAAAGTTTGATCTGAAGTAGAATCATAAACTTAAATCACTCCTACAAACGTTTAGCTTAAGCAGAATTAATTAGATGGTTTAAAACGGAAAAACTCTTGCAAATCCCAAATGTATTTTTAAACAAAAAAAAAACAAATTTGATGCAAAAGTATTATTCAAATAGCAAATATCAGGTCCAGAACTTCATTAGCTTCGCCTATGTGAAACATGTTTTCTTGACCACCTTGGTAGATGCTTCTGCGGGAGGGTGTGTTTTGGATAAGTAAAATAACAAACCGATTGCTGACGTAATAATGGGAGAACAACCAAGTATACTTGTAAAGGTAAGTTTCCTGCATTAGTTTCCCTGTCGAAATAGATTTCTGTTCCATATGTGTCATTCAAGAACAAACGGTCTGCAAAATAATGACTGGTGAATGTTCCAAGAAGCATTAGAGTCGTATTCAGTTATCCGAAACAGAGAATAAGCCACAAAGTACCTCCTATAATCTTAGGATTTATGCTTGTTGCTACAACAACTCTTTGATCACCTCGGAAGCCGTCCAGGTGGCTGTGAAACGCCAGCGATTGTTAGTCAAACATACTTAATGTCCCAGACACATCACTACAAAGGGAAAAACAGAGCAAGGCTGTCTGTAATTATTAAAGAGGTGAACAACTCAATATGAACAGATAGGTATTTATCAATTTTAATGGTTACCATGACACAGTATTTTACTTGTGGAAGTTAGTCACCCCCTTCACAGCAGTGAGTTCACCGATAATGTCTGTAAGAAGATTGACATGTAAACATCTTACAGGTTACAATGGGAAGTTTGGTAGAAACAGCTAGTATTATGATTACCTGGAATTTCGTTATTGGAGTTAGCTAGACCAAGAAGTTCACTGTGAATCTATGATCACGAATCTATGAACATGAAGAGTTCTTCAGGAACTGGAGAAACGGTTCGGTTATCTCTTCTGTTGAATCACTGAACCGAATCAAAAGAGGAGACGGTGAGACGGTGGCCATTGATAGTGGCCGCATCAGAGTCGCCTGATAACAGGAAAGAAACTAAATACTAATAATCAAACAGATTTGAAACCATTTATCAAAGAAGAAAAAGAAAATTGAAAACATGATTTTCATAACTTCGAGTTTAAACGCTATTGTGTATTCAAACACTAAGATGAACATGAGTATGAAGAGCGGAGCTTACCACCGCGTTTCAGTTTCCTGCCTCCCAAAACCGAGAAGGCTCACCTCCAAGGTGGAAGAAAACAGCCGGATTTCAAATCACTGAAAACTAGAAGAATTAGCCATTAAGCTTAAGAGTAACCCACATGAGCATATCAACCAGCATATCAATCGTCTTTTACACGATTTTGTAAATTTCAATAATAGATTACTTACATTTACTTAGAGTTATGAAGATGGTTTTCAGAGAAGGAAAGTATACCTTTTTGTACCTGTAGACACACTGTCTCTCGAAGATGACGACATATTGATGTAGAGAGTTAAGAACATGATTAATGCATGGATCCATTATTGGTGTAGTTTCTTTGGACATAAAGAAAGCCAAAGGACGTTATGGGATCCCAAGCGAACTGAATAGTCAGGTTGAGTTAACAAAATCTGTATCCAAGATGGCTGAGGAAGAAGACGGTGAGAAACCCTAGTCGGCGATGAATGCGTGTTCAGAAGAGGAGTGTTGTTCGCCAGCCGGCTTGGCGAGCATACAGAAGGCCCAAAAATAGATAAAACCCAACTCAATTCATATTCCAGATTAATGAAACACATAGTTTCTGGTGGAGGGAACACGTCGGACGCCAACGACCGAATTAATGACGGTCCACGAGTGGAGGTCCTAAAAGGAGAGAAAACCCAATTTTATATATATAGATAGATATGTTTAAAGTCACCTGCATAACACGCCTCATCTTGCCTTAGATCTTCATGTCCCTTCAACAAAAGGCATAGTCCTCACCATCATTTCCATGAATAGTCAATTTCCGTGGTCTTTGTTTAGAAGTTATGACAAGAAGTTGATGAGAAACGATGCTATCGTCACAACCGGCATCTATATAAATAAAACCGGCGAGCATGGATGTGTAAGCACGGAATCCTGGGTTAAAACGTAAATCAGACAAACTTTAGTTCAAAATGTTACCCGCGACGGTATGTTCCAGGAACAGCTAGCTCCAAGTCACGGCACAGCAGTAGTTCAGGAGACACAGACTATCCAATATGCGATGTGACAGTTAGATTATAAAGTAAAAAGAGAAGAGAGAACCAAAGAAAAGAGAATCTAATTACTTCCAAATCCAATGTCGTGAGACTGGCAAGCTGTTTGTCAATCCGTTTAAAAACGTGATAGTAAAGATCCCAAGCCTAATGAAGATGAACAATTGAAAAAGAAAAACATGTCACTTCATATCCCTTTCCAGAGATAACCAACAAGAACACATCTGAAATTTTGTTTTAAATTTTCCGTCACCTGTGTAAGTTCAGCATCTTTTCCAGTTCTCTTGTAATTAATACAACATTCATATGCCTCTAGTAGTTCGTGACAGTATGCCTGCATCAACAGCACACCAAACATTATTTAGTTCACATATAGCCTTTACTGAAATATATTAAGATAAATACCTCACACCGTAAAACCACAGAAAAAAATGACCACAGGTTACATGGCCAAGACAAAACTAGATGCTGCAATGCTGTGTACGTGTATGTACCGTGGAGACACAGCCACCCAAGTGGAGAAAAATTAAATCAAGGATACCGTGGAGACACAGCTAATGGCATGTGTTGAAGATGGATTGTACCCATCCACAAAGCCAATCGAACAAAAGGCCCAACGAACGATTAGGTGGTTCACGGTCGAGGAGATGAAGCTCGGCGACCTCGGCTCGGCTACAAACTGTTTAGCCGAGTAACAGACGAACAAGAGGAAACCGGCTAAACAGCCCAGGACAAGGTTTAACCGAAGCCCGACAGGCCGACAAAGGCCCAATCAATCAAAGGGGAAACTAGGTTAAATCTATCCGAGCAGAGGCTAAAAAGAAGAGAGGAGCAAAGGAGAAAGGCATCTGGACAAGGCTATACAAGCAAAACGGCGAGATTAGGGTTTAGCATCCGTACAATCATCTCTCCGTTGTTTATACTTTTCCGGCTTAAAGCTCTCCGAGCTCCGGCATTTTATTTACTTTCTCCACCTTTGTAACCTCATCTCGAAATCTAATAAACGCCTGTTCGACCCATTTCAAGTATTGTTTACTTCTCTTGAGACCAAACTCACCTTAAACAATTGGCTTCACCGTGGGCAGAACAGATTCAGTGTTTCTAGACCGATATGACGACCGAAGGTACGAACCCTGGTACCTCAGGAGAGCCGAATTCACACCTCCTCCGCCTCCTCCCATTTTCGTCGGGAGTTAATGAGCTTGGTCATGGCCCGACTCGCCACCAAGAGGAGATTCAGAAGGCGACGAACGAACGGCTCGCCGCCATCATCGCTGCTCTCAGCGCACCATCCACCAGCCAACCGTTTCCGACAACTCTTCGACACCAACCCTCCAACTCCAGCGGACGGTATCACGACGAACGAGGTCGAGCAAATCGGAACCCTAGCAGCCGACGCCCCGACAACATCCGATTCGGCAACTATCCGAGATCGCCGAGCTCAAGCTGAACTTCCAACAGATGAGCTCGAGGATCCACCAGGCGACCAGCGCAGCTCCGAAATTGACAGTGTCATCGCCTACATCTCGAACACCTTTCACAAAGGAGCTAACCAGAGTCAAGCTCCGAAGATGGATAAGCTGCGCCTGCCCGACTACAAGCCAGGAGGGGACCCAGTCGAGCACTTGACAGCCTTCAATATTGCCATGGCAAGAGCCCGACTCTCCTCGGAAGAGAAAGACGCTGGGTACTGCCAGCTCTTCGTCGAGACGTTAAACGAGCAGGCCCTGACTTGGTTCTCCGGACTCGACGAATTCGATTAGCAGCTTCAAAGAGCTTTCCTCGGCTTTCCTCAAGACTTACATCATGTTCACTAAGCTGCCACAGCCTCAAGTCTCTGGAATTTGAAGTAGGCAAAGGATCAAAGTCTCCGCGACTACATGGAGCTTTAAGTCGATCGTCGAGAATCAACATCCCGATAACATTGCTATCGATGCGCTTAATGAACACTCTCCAGTCGACTGCAAATTCGAAGACCTCTACCGAGTCCCACTTTGTCCTTACAAGACGCCATTGCTCGGTCCCATAACTTCATCCGTATGGAAGAAGATACTAAGGCCATTCTGAACAAGCACAATTGCGAAGCAATCGGCGCCTAAAAGCGCCAACACTCATGTCGAGCCCGCCAGCATGCTGCCACAAAAACACAGCCAGAAGAACAGCCTCCTTTACGTGGTCGACGAGAATGGGAAGAAGTGGAATACCTTTCACCGAAACGGATTCCCGGATGAGTCTCCCCGAGCATCGGCTGCCACTACACCCGCCAGGTTGATTCAGTAGCGGATCATCTCGTACTCCCCAGGCCTCACTAAATCATGCAAACTCCACGGAGTCAAAGGCCACGATACCTTGGAGTGCAAGACGCTTTTACAGTTCCTCGATCGAAGCGGTGAACTCAAGATCCCTCTCCAAACCGAAAGCGAGAACAGCTGGAGCAGGAACAAACAGGAAGAACCAACGAAAGGGCCAAGGAAATCCAAGCAGGATAATCCGGCCAAAAGATTCCGAAAGCCTCAGCAAGATGACGATGACGACGCTCTCGCTGACGAGGACCAACCAGCATTCAGGCAGAGGATCGGTTATTCGCCCAGCCCGAAGTCTTCATCCGACGACGAGTGCAACCTCGAGGAATTCCCCGAGCCGTCAGATCTACGAGAACTCCTTAAGAGGAAAGCTACTCAGGAGATCGGCCAATCTACCGGCATTTCCGATCTCAGGTCAAAGCTAAACGCCAAAAGATCCAAGCTCACGCCGACGACGCCCTGTCTCCGACCTGAGACCAACTGAACGCCCGAGGCGACCTGCATGCGGCTTAACCGCCAAAAGATTGACCAACCGAGGAGAGTAAAGATCTCAGAGCTCTCCTCAAGAAGCAGGCCAGTATCAGACCACGAATGAACGTGATAATGGGTGGATCACCACCCTGCAGAGACTCAGTCCGGTCTATCAAGGACCATCGTCGACAGGCGGATACATCTCAGCGTTGGCCGCAGAAGCCTCCCAGTGATCCTCAGATCTCTTTCTCAATGATTTACTCGGCGTGAGTCTACCCCACAACGACCCGCTCCTCGTCGTCCTGGCTATCGATAAGTACGACGTCACTAAGGTACTAATCGATACCGGGAGCTCGGTGGACATCATTTTCCGTGAGACCTTAGTAAAGATGGGCATCGACCTAAAGGATGTGAAACCGTCTTCCAGGACACTCACAGGCTTCAATGGATCTTCCGGCGACCTCGAACTATCCGACTCTTGGTACAAGCTGGAGGAGTGACTAGGCTGGTCAAATTCTGTGGTCAGCACAAAGACCCCTTATCATGTAATACTCGGAACCCCGTGGTTGCATTCCATGCGAGCAATCGCATCAACCTATCACCAGTGTGTCAAGTTCCCGGGAAACGACGGAACCATTAAGACGATTAGGGAGATCAACGCGCCGCTCGAGATCTCCTAATCGCCACAATCAAGCTACAACGCTCCCAATCACTCGTCAACTCAGTTTCACCGCCTATCAGCAAGGTATGTCCTCGAAGGAAGAAGTACTCGAGGTACCAGTTGACGAATCGGATCCGAGCAAAGTCCTGCCAGTGGGTGCATACCTGTCCGACAAAATGAAACTCAAGATTATGGACTTCCTGAATTAGAACCTATCGACCTTCGCATGGTCAATGTCCAACATGCAAGGAATCGATCCCTCCATCACGACCCATGAACTGAACGTAGACCCGAACATCAAACCTATTCGCTAAAAGGCGAAAGTTGGGTCCCGAGATCAAAGGCGGTTGTCGAGGAGGTCGAGCGCCTACTTAACGCAGGATCAATTACTGAAGTCCGATACCCGGAGTGGCTAGCCAACCCGGTCGCCGCCAAAAGAAAACGGCAAGTGGCGTATGTGTGTGGATTTTACCGACCTCAACAAGGCCTGTCCAAAAGATAGCTATCCGTTGCAAAACATTGATCGCTCGCCGAAGTCGACTGCTGGAAACGATGCTTACCTTTATGGACGCTTTCTCAGGATACAATCAGATCTTGATGCACCCTGACGACCGAGAGAATACCTCGTTCATCACCGATCGAGGGACTTACTGTTACAAGGTGATGCCTTTCCGGCTGAAAAACACCGAGCAACTTACCAGCGGCTGGTCAACCGCATGTTCGCCAAACAGCTCGGCAAAACGATGGAAGTCTACATCGACGACATGCTAGTCAAGTCGCTCCGAGCAGACGACCATCTGGCTCACCTGAAAGAATGCTTCACATCCTTAACGTGTACAAGATGAAACTCAACCCGGCCAAATGCACCTTTGGCGTCTCGTCTGGAGAATTCCTCGGTTACATTGTAACACAGAGAGGAATCGAAGCCAATCCAAAGCAAATCTCAGCTGTCCTTGATCTCCCGAGTCCGAGGAACTGCCGGGAAGTTCAGCGACTAACCGGCAGAATCGCGGCCAACAGGTTCATCTCCCGATCAACAGGCAGGTGTCTTCCTTTCTACGATCTCCTCCGAGGAAACAAGAAATTCCTCTGGGATGACAAGTGTGAGGAAGCCTTCAGTCAACTCAAACACTACTTAACGACTCCCCCAATCTTGGCCAAGCCGGACATAGGTGATGTCTTATCCTTGTATATCGCAGTATCATCTGCCGCAGTCAGCAGTGTCTTGATTAAGGAAGATCGTGGAGAGAAGAGACCAGTGTTCTACATGAGGAGGCGGATGACTGGACCAGAAGCCCGGTATCCAACACTTGAGAAGATGGCCCCAGTCGCCGAGTCGGCAAGGAAACTCCGTCCCTACTTCCAGTCTCACTCAGTAGAAGTTCTCACCGATCAACCATCTCAACCGTGTTGCAAAACACTAACAGAGCCGGTCGACTAACCAAGTGGGCAATAGAGCTCGGTGAACTCGATATCACATATAAGTGCCGAACAGCCGCCAAAGCCCAGGTCCTTGCGGACTTCCTCGTGGAACTAACCCAGAACTAGCCCAAGATCTCAAGTCCCGAAGCAAATTGATCTTACACGCCGACGGTTCCTTGACAAATTAAGGTTCGAGCAGGAGTTCAACTTCAGTCCCGACAGAGAACTCATCCGCAGTCATTTAGTTTCGGGTTCCCGCATCCAACAATGAAGCAGAGTATGAATCACTCATCGCCGGTCTCCGCCTCGAAGCGTTAAATCAAAAGGCTTGCTGCATCGTGACTCACAACTCGTCGCAAGTCAATTCAGCGGGAGTACGACGCCGAATGACAGGATGGACGCCTACCTTCGACTCGCCCAAGATCTGGCTAAGGAATTCAATTCTTCGAATTAACAAAGGTTCCGCTGAGACAACGATGTACCGACGATTGGCAGCACTCGAAGCAAACTTCGCGATCAAGTGAAGAGAACTATCCCGATCCATCGTATTGAGAAACCGAGCATCGACATCTCGGTAGAGACAACGGACCTTGTCACTCCAGTGTCCGAGACTACCAACAAGCAACTAATGAAGATGTCGAGATGACCGATCAAGATCAGCTAGCAAACGACTGGAGAACAGAGTTCATCAACTATCTCACCAGAGGTTCGGTTCCAGCCGATAAATGGGCTGCAAGACGCCTTTAAGAGGCGAGCGCCACTACGTCATCATGGAAGAAGAACTCCACCGAGTAACGGCTAACAAAGTTTTGCTCAAATTTATTAACGGCGAGCAAACAAGATTGGTCATGGCGGAAACCCACGAAGGAGCAGGAGGAAACCACTCTGGAGGTCGAGCACTCGCTCTAAAGATTCGAAACGTAGGTTTCTTTTGGCCAACGATGAACACTGATTGCGGCGTATGCTCGGAAGTGCGATAAATGCCAAAGACATGCTCCAAGCATCCACAGTCCTACCGAGCTACTGTGCACTTCAGCAGCGCCCTATCCGTTCATGAGATGGGGAATGGACATCATCGGGCCAACGCCGAATTCTCGCCAACGTCGCTTCGTCCTAGTCCTAACCGACTACTTCACTAAGTGGATTGAGGCCGAAGCCTTCTCACAGGTTACCGAGAAAGAAGTTCGTGTTTTTGTCTGGAAAAACATTATCTGTCGTCATGGTCTATCCTACGAAATCGTGACCGACAACGGCTCTCAATTTATCTCGGGGAACTTCAAAGATTTCTGCAATAAGTAAAATATCAGACTAAGCACCTCGACACCGAGATTCCCCAGGGGAACGACAAGCCAAATCATCAAACAAGATTATCATCGACGGAATCAAGAAGCGTCTCGATCTCAAGAAGGGACATTGGGCCGATGAACTCGACGGCGTCCTTTGGTCGCACCGAACAACCCCCCGAGGCGCGACCAAATCAACTCCGTTCTCCCTCGCTTACGGGATGGAAGCAATGGCTCCCGCGGAAGTCAATGTTACGAGCCTTCGCCGAGCAAAGATGCCCCAGTACGTCGAACTCAACCAAGAAATGTTGCTGGATGCTCTCGATGAACTCGAAGAGAAGCGAGACCAAGCTCTCCTTCGGATCCAGAACTATCAAAACCAGATTGAGAGCTACTACAAGAAAAAGGTTCGAGCACGCCCTCTCGAACTCGGTGACTTAGTCTTAAGGAAGGTCTTCGAGAACACCAAAGAGCTCAATGCCGGAAAACTCGGAGCAAACTGGGAAGGACCTTACAAAATCACCCAAGTCGTCAAACCGGGAGTTTATCGACTTGAGACTTCCCGCAGAGAAGCAGTCCCACGAGCTTGCAACTCTATGCATCTTCGTCGCTTTCACTCATGAAAAAAGTCAGCATTATACTAACGAGCAAATTTGCTCGCATAAAAACCGAGTAGATGCACCATACGGTCACTTCTACACGTCTGAGCAAATGATTTACGTCACTCTTGCTCGGGCAAAACGAACTACGAAAGGCTTGATCCTCTTCGGAGGTACGTAGGCATCCCCTCTACGGGGTCCAGCCCCAACCAAAACAAAGTCCAAAATTAGACTCGAGATTTATCCCGCATAACGGAAGTCGCCGAGCAAATGATGTTAGCCCCTTAGAACACAAGCGCGACTAACACTCTCCTCAATAATCGACGATCCTGATCAGATAACGCCAAAGGAAACACCGGTTACGGTCACCGATGCATTTTACATCGACCAACCCGCGAGTGAAATTTTGAACCTTATCACAAATCGAAGAATTGTGAGTTGGCCACCAAACGCCTCGACACCGCGGTAGCATCTCAAATACCTTTTCCTCGAATACTATTCGGAAATTCTTGTCTTGGTTAGGTTCTGTTGGTCTATTGCCAAATCAATTGTACGAACCAGCAAGCAAAGGATTATCCTAAAAATTAAACTAAGTCGCTATTTACCAACCGTAATATACTCAAAACAATTATGCCTTAAAAGGAAAAATCCAAAGTGCTTTAAGAAAATGAAGAAGGGCTAAACCCCGAAGTTCTCAATAAACAACAAGGCCCAATCGGGCATACGTTATACCAACGAGTTCACAGGCTTCAAAGAGCCATAACCAAAAGACAGAAAAAGAGTAAAAATTACAAACAACAACAAAGGCTGCAGTGAGCCGGGATCCGGGACAAGAAAATAAAAGAAAGCTCCTACTCTCCCACGAGGGATCCAAACTCTACCAAAGGGCTGTGGAGGAAGACCTGCCCTATGTCCCGCAGGATTCTCGCCTCCCGTCTTCGGGTTACCAGAGCTAGAAGCCGACGAACTGCCCACCCCCGACGCCTTCGCTGAAGAATCGACTATCACGATAGTAGGGGGTACGGCCTCGTCTACCGGAGTAGCTGCGTGATCTGCGCGAAGGTTGGAGGACCCAGCGGAGTGAATAAGATCTCTCTCGCACCTCTCGGGAGGAAGGTCGGAATTGCTACGAGGAGTTCGGAGGGCAAACGCCGCCTCCGAATCGATTAGGTCCGTATTCGATCCGTACGGATCAATCCGCCCCCAGACGTCTTCAATCAGGAATCGGGACTCCAGCACTAGAGGAGAGAGGCGGAGGTAGTCTTCAGGGATCTCCTTCACTTCTAGACGAGCCGCTTCCTCCCTGAAGTGTTTCTCTTGCTCGGCGTAAGTGTCGATGGTCGCCTGCGAAATGTCGGCACCTGAATCCCTTATCTGCTCAAGACATTTCCGTCCTGAAGGCTTGGCTATACAAACACCGGGCATCGTCGTACTTGTCCCTTTGCTCTTCGCGAAGGCGGATCCGATGAAAAACCTTTCGGCTTTAGCGATCATCGCGATCATCACGCGAATCCTCTCATGCGTGACTTCGTACTTACGGGATTTCCGGAGCCGCCCCGCTTCTTCTGCGTGCTTCAACGAATCCCTGGCCTTCTCCCCCTCGAGTTCCGCCTTATCTCTCTCCAGGTTGCCGACCACGTGCTCAAGGTCCTTCACCGACTCCTTGCACATCTGCAGTTCAGCCGCGTCGGCAGTCCTCGTCTCGTTGAACTCTCTCCTGAGAGCTTTCTCCCTGACGATCGCTGCATCTCTCTCACGGATGGCTTCCCGGAGAGCCTCTTCATGCGCGAGTTCGAGTTTCTCCTTCCCCTCCTCGCTCTCCCGAAGCTGCTCTTGGGCCCGTCGTAGTGCCATGTCGTATTTCCCAATCACGACATTCCAGTCACCTTGGTTCTGCCCAAGCAAAGGAATGGAAGAATTCGTAATCACCTCCTCCAAAGAATAAAAAAGAGGGGAAGAAGAAATATTTCTGTTCTTACCTTAATCGACGAGCAAGCAGCTTGCTTGTAATCATCACCAAAGACAAGATCCGCTACTGGGGGTAGCTCGTCGTGTAGCATCCCCGATCCTGGATAGGATCGTCCGGATTGACCATTGTGCGTGGAGACGCACTAGACAGGTCATATGACCTAAAGACAAGTGTGTCATGATCCAAGAACGTGGTTAAGGGAATCAGACAGCTGAGACTTAACCAAAATAGGATGGAGACAAGCTTAAAGGAGTTGGTCGAGTGTTTCGATAGCTGGACGAGGTCTGGGTGAAACTCGATCAGCTAGGTGAAGCTGTGATGTGGTGCAGGATAAGAATGGATCATGGGAGAACTAAGTCTAGGTCTGGAAATAGACCAAGGGACTTAGAAGGATTGAATAAGATGAAGATATCAAGCTGTACAAAGTGTATCACAGCTGGGTGATGTGAGCAAGAAGCTCAACCAGCTGGACGGAGCTCACTTGGAGCTTAAGTAGAGTGTGTCAGCTCCCTGAGCTGGATGGACTAGCTCACTCAGCTGGGTCAGCTGGGGATCAGCTCAACTCAGCTTGGCTGAGTGTTCGGGTCTCGGACAGTTGGGCCGGGTCCGGACAGTGGCCGGGCCATGCGGGCAACCCATATGTGGCGATGGGCCGGTGGGCTCTCGGGATTGGGCCAGTGGCTTGGCATTCGGTTTGGGCTTGTATTGGACATGCCCGGGAGTGGTTGTACAAGCCCAGGATGTCCAGATAACTGCCATAGGCGAATGGGTGTGATCTGGACCATTGATGAAATCAATGGCCAGAAATGAAACCGAAGGGTTGCAATGGTTAGAAGTAACCATTCCTTCTTCTATATAAGGCAGGCAACAGGCATTCATTCTTCACCCTGAAACACAAAGAAAAACCAGAGAAAACAGAGAGAAAGTCGGATTGAAGGATCCAATCCCAAGAGTGGGATAAAGGTAGCAAAGAGGCAGTTTTGGTGGGCAATCATGGAGAAGGTTATGAACGACCTCTGGGGAGTTTTGATTGATGTTTGCCATGCCATGGGCTTCCTCTATATCCATAGAAGACACGCAAATAGCCTGGAGAGAAGATAGGAGACCGGATCTAACTTCTAAGGGCTGAGACAGCCTTGAAGGCAGATGTGTGTAGAAAGGCAGTTTCTTGGACACTGAAGGGGGAAGTGATGCACGCCCTTTGGGTGGTGTTTGATCATGGATGAACACATCTAAGGCTTCCTCTGTGTCTTGGGAACACACGAAAATGGTCAGAGGAGAAGGGAGAAGGCCAGACTCCACTCCCAAAGGCCAACACAGCCTCAAAGGTGGATGCAGTGCAGAAACTGGTTCCATGGGAGTTCCATGGAATGGAAGAGAGGCACGACCAATGAATGGATCTTATCATTACTGTAAGTATGTGATAAGGGCTTGATGGAGGCATGCTCTGGAGGAGCATGGCCGAACCTAATAAGAGGAGGCACATGATCTAATAAGATCAAGTTTAAGGTAACAAATTTGATACTTAGTTTCCTGTTTATGTTTATGTCTCTTGTGGTGCTGTTAAGCCAAGGTAAGGCACGCCCATTGAAGACCATATATTGTGATGTAAACTAAGGATACAGGACGCTAAGAGGAGGGGCGGATCATTGTTGATCTACTTCATCCATGTGGGGTGATAGTTAGATGATGTTCATTGGAAAGTGATCCATGATGGGTCATAGTTTGATGTTGAGTTTGATCATGGTATGAACCATGGATCCGACCCATTGGTGAGACACATGGGGGTCCTAGTACCAGAGGAACCATGTGGAGTGCAAGGTCCAATTCGTTTGGATCCAACAGCAAGCAAAGAAGAGGAGTAAGGCTAGTACTTGTTGGTGTGGACAACAAGTATTGTGCTGGTGTGTTTATACAAGGAAGGCCGTGTGTGATCTGACCATGGGTAAGGATGGACGACCTGATCCCTGGATGGTGGATCAAGGTGTCTTATCTGATCGATCAAAGGATGCACCGGTGGTAAGAGCAACACTAATCAGGTTCAGTGGGACATGGTTCCATGGCCGGTTAGGAAGTGTGAAGACTCATCAGTTCTGAGTCATGTGGGGTGGTTTGTTGATTGACTTAGGATCTGATGGGCTTTGTTAGTCCATGAAAGGACTTGGTTACAGGAGCACACGCCTGAGACATGGTGGTACTAAACCAGACCTTGGCGGTTCAGTGGAACTCTCCATGGCATTGGTTGGGCAGCTAGGTCCGGATCTCATAGTTCTGGATGGAATTGATGGGATCCGACCATGGATTCCTCTTAGTGAGGATTTATCATGATTTATCATGTGATTTGATTGGATTTATCAGGCCGGTTTGATGGTGGTCAGTTATGGCGGTTTAGTGGGATTTGGCCAAATTCTATGTGAATTAGGCGGTTCTGATCAATCTGATTGTGGATTCCTCTTAGTGGGGAATTATCAGTATTTGTCATGAATTTTAATTAATTTTGGAGCATGTTTGCTTGAGGTCGTTTTGCAGTGAAGACTTCCGTAGGTACTTAGTCTGTGGGGATGGTTGGCTGAATGACTAAGTACCCAAGGGAAGAGTTTATGCAGGTATAAGGGAGTTGGACGAGTGGACAGGAGCTGGGCAAAGCTACCTCACATCTCGATCAGCTGGAAGAGAGTGGTGAACCTCAAGTGAAGTGGTTCAGCTCAGCTAGCTGGATGAGCTAGCTAAACAGCTAAGTCAGCTGGGACAATGAGCTAACAAGCTCCGTGGATGTGGCAAAGGTATGATCTATCAATGTTGCATAGATCTAGATAGAATGGTTAGGTGAATGGAACCTCGGATTTGGTATGACTTGGTCTAGGTTCGGATCGATCTTGGAGCTAGCTGGCAGATGTGTTTACTGACCAGTAGCTGAGGTGATCTGACCAGACAAGTGTTAGATTGGTTTTAGACCAATGGTTTTGTAGATATTATTCCGCTGTGCATAAGTTGAAATGATCTAAGCTAGGAAATGACTAAGGTAGTCTTGAGCTAGGATCTGAGTTAGCCCTCGCCTATGGGCGATGTTTTAAATAAAGGGCAAAATTTTTAGAGGTTCGGTCAGGGTATGGACCGAGCGACGTGAGGCATCGACCGCTGGCCTGAGAGGCCAGGATCGGTCTTACAAGTTGGTATCAGAGCATGCTTGATCCTGTTAAGGACAGTGTCCAAAGATGTTGAGTTCCAAACCGAAATTATTTCTGAAAACTGAGATGACTTGGAACCTTAGCTGTGGTGAGCAAAGTGAGAGTTGAGGTTAGCTTGGGTTTCATGCTTGTGAACGGGGAAGTTCCAAGATGAGCTGGCTTAGCCAAGATGCACTCTCAAGGGCAAGACCCTGGAAACAGAAAGGTTAGTTATCTAGTTATTTGGAAGTAATAGACGGATTGGATGATGGACACAATGCAAGATCTTTGTATGGACGACCTGGACCAGGGAAGTAACATGGACCAGAGAGTGGCTTAGGTTGAAAGAAACGTGCAGCACTCTCTTGGGGGTTAGTGTTTTTCCTTGGTGGCCGTTCAAAACAAGTGAGCATATGCGGTGTTCATGTTGGTCTAAGGAGACGCTACTTGTCTAGTACATGAGTGGGCTTGTGATCAGATGGATCAGCTTGGATTCGTATAAGTCAAGGTAGGATTCCTTAGATCGAGTTGAATGGAATTGATCAATTCCAAGAGGAATTGGAAGCACGATGTTAAATATCTTAGTATGATGTGGATTGAGGTATATTATAAACACTCTTGTGAATGGTATGGGACGCTCACGAAGTGTGACACTTTGGAGAATGGTATGGGACGTTTTCCAAATGTGTGATCAAACTGATATCCTACTCATCTAAGTACTTAATGATTGGTGGTGTGGAAACACTCGTACTTTTCGATACTGGAGCTATTCGGAAAGGGATTGTTTGTATTGGGGAAGGGATGATCCCGGTATAGTGAGTGCAGCTAGAGGCCGAGTAAAGCATTCACTAGGCCTGGTTAGGGACATCCCAGTGATGATCCAAGGAAGGGCTGCCCGTGGATCTGTTTGTGGTATGCCTCAAGAATCATGAAGTGATCTTGGGCATGGATTGGCTTGGAAAGAATCGGGCCACCTTAGACTGTCACCGAGGAAGGGTGCAGTTTGAGAGTGGGTGTGGACCCCCGATCAGGTTCCAAGGTAATGGTTAGGACAGAATCGGGCCACCTTAGACTGCCACTTTCGGCGTGTGCAGTTTGAGAGTGGGTGTGGACCCCCGATCAGGTTCCTTGATATTTGTCCGACCTCTGGATGCTTAGTGGTCTCAGCGGTCCTGGTGGACAAGATGCTGGGGAATGGTTCTGAGGCCTGGTTGGCGAACATTTACACTAAGGAGGTCGAAGGGGGTGGTAGCCCGGACGGGATACCGTTGGTTCAGGAGTTCAAGGATGTGTTTCGGGCGCTGCAGGGTGTGCCCCCTGACAGGGCTGGCCCGTTCATGATCGAACTCGAACCTGGAACGGTCCCAAGGTCCAAAAGTCCGTATTGTATGGCACCAGCCGAAATGGTTGAGTTCGAAGTCGACCAAGTCCAGTGAAGGACGAGGGTCGCAGCACAACCTAGTCGGAGATGGACCTATGGTTGGAATGTGATGGTCGAGTCCCGGAGTGGACCAGGACTGGAATGTGATCAAGTCCATGAGTGGACGAGGATCAAAGTATGACAATGTCTGGTAATGGACAGAAGTCAAGTATAAGGTGGTTTAGTCTAACAGAGACTAAGATCGCAATGTGGCCAAGCTGGAAAAGGCTATGGTCGGTTAAGGGATGATCCAGTACGATGTGGCTGGGATCATGAACCCTTGATGTCTGTAAAGGACATAAAGAAACAGAATAATCTGTTAGGACTCGTGGTACAACGAGCGGCCTAAAGATTGGAACGAGTTCATTAAGACTTGACTGATACATCGAGTGGCTTGGAGATTGGGTAAATCTACTAAGACTCGGGTATGCAGTAAATTCTTATGGACTGAATATGATTTGGTCGTGGACTAGGGTCAGAGAAGAATAGACTTGGTGAATACTAAGACTGCAACCTAGAAAGTTGGGTCTGGTGACACCGGTCTGCGATGGTGCCATGTTCAGAAGGCAGAAAAGACCACTTGGTGTCCAAGTGGGGGAGACATGTTCATATGTTGATCAAAGATGTGATCAGTAAAGAGGAACAAGGAGGGAAATGCAACGAATTGGTTAGAAAGAACCAATTGAGAATGTTCCATGTTCAGGATGCAAAGGAGTTCAATCGAACCTTTGTCACAAGACAAGACGTCAGCACTACTGGATTCGAGGACGAATCCATTGTAAGTGGGGGAGACTTGTAGCATCCCCGATCCTGGATAGGATCGTCCGGATTGACCATTGTGCGTGGAGACGCACTAGACAGGTCATATGACCTAAAGACAAGTGTGTCATGATCCAAGAACGTGGTTAAGGGAATCAGACAGCTGAGACTTAACCAAAATAGGATGGAGACAAGCTTAAAGGAGTTGGTCGAGTGTTTCGATAGCTGGACGAGGTCTGGGTGAAACTCGATCAGCTAGGTGACGCTGTGATGTGGTGCAGGATAAGAATGGATCATGGGAGAACTAAGTCTAGGTCTGGAAATAGACCAAGGGACTTAGAAGGATTGAATAAGATGAAGATATCAAGCTGTACAAAGTGTATCACAGCTGGGTGATGTGAGCAAGAAGCTCAACCAGCTGGACGGAGCTCACTTGGAGCTCAAGTAGAGTGTGTCAGCTCCCTGAGCTGGATGGACTAGCTCACTCAGCTGGGTCAGCTGGGGATCAGCTCAACTCAGCTTGGCTGAGTGTTTGGGTCTCGGACAGTTGGGCCGGGTCCGGACAGTGGCCGGGCCATGCGGGCAACCCATATGTGGCGATGGGCCGGTGGGCTCTCGGGATTGGGCCAGTGGCTTGGCATTCGGTTTGGGCTTGTATTGGACATGCCCAGGAGTGGTTGTACAAGCCCAGGATGTCCAGATAACTGCCATAGGCGAATGGGTGTGATCTGGACCATTGATGAAATCAATGGCCAGAAATGAAACCGAAGGGTTGCAATGGTTAGAAGTAACCATTCCTTCTTCTATATAAGGCAGGCAAGGCCGTGCCTTTACAGGCACGCCAGGCATTCATTCTTCACCCTGAAACACAAAGAAAAACCAGAGAAAACAGAGAGAAAATCGGATTGAAGGATCCAATCCCAAGAGTGGGATAAAGGCAGCAAAGAGGCAGTTTTGGTGGGCAATCATGGAGAAGGTTATGAACGACCTCTGGGGAGTTTTGATTGATGTTTGCCATGCCATGGGCTTCCTCTATATCCATAGAAGACACGCAAATAGCCTGGAGAGAAGATAGGAGACCGGATCTAACTTCTAAGGGCTGAGACAGCCTTGAAGGCAGATGTGTGTAGAAAGGCAGTTTCTTGGACACTGAAGGGGGAAGTGATGCACGCCCTTTGGGTGGTGTTTGATCATGGATGAACACATCTAAGGCTTCCTCTGTGTCCTGGGAACACACAAAATGGTCAGAGGAGAAGGGAGAAGGCCAGCCTCCACTCCCAAAGGCCAACACAGCCTCAAAGGTGGATGCAGTGCAGAAAATGGTTCCATGGGAGTTCCATGGAATGGAAGAGAGGCACGACCAATGAATGGATCTTATCATTACTGTAAGTATGTGATAAGGGCTTGATGGAGGCATGCTCTGGAGGAGCATGGCCGAACCTAATAAGAGGAGGCACATGATCTAATAAGATCAAGTATAAGGTAACAAATTTGATACTTACTTTCCTGTTTATGTTTATGTCTCTTGTGGTGCTGTTAAGCCAAGGTAAGGCACGCCCCTTGAAGACCATATATTGTGATGTAAACTAAGGATACAGGACCCTAAGAGGAGGGGCGGATCATTGTTGATGTTGAGTTTGATCATGGTATGAACCATGGATCCGACCCATTGGTGAGACACATGGGGGTCCTAGTACCAGAGGAACCATGTGGAGTGCAAGGTCCAATTCGTTTGGATCCAACAGCAAGCAAAGAAGAGGAGTAAGGCTAGTACTTGTTGGTGTGGACAACAAGTATTGTGCTGGTGTGTTTATACAAGGAAGGCCGTGTGTGATCTGACCATGGGTAAGGATGGACGACCTGATCCCTGGATGGTGGATCAAGGTGTCTTATCTGATCGATCAAAGGATGCACCGGTGGTAAGAGCAACACTAATCAGGTTCAGTGGGACATGGTTCCATGGCCGGTTAGGAAGTGTGAAGACTCATCAGTTCTGAGTCATGTGGGGTGGTTGGTTGATTGACTTAGGATCTGATGAGCTTTGTTAGTCCATTAAAGGACTTGGTTACAGGGAGCACACGCCTGAGACATGGTGGTACTAAACCAGACCTTGGCCGGTTCAGTGGAACTCTCCATGGCATTGGTTGGGCAGGTAGGTCCGGATCTCATAGTTCTGGATGGAATTGATGGGATCCGACCATGGATTCCTCTTAGTGAGGATTTATCATGATTTATCATGTGATTTGATTGGATTTATCAGGCCGGTTTGATGGTGGTCAGTTATGGCCGGTTTAGTGGGATTTGGCCAAATTCTATGTGAATTAGGCCGGTTCTGATCAATCTGATTGTGGATTCCTCTTAGTGGGGAATTATCAGTATTTGTCATGAATTCTAATTAATTTTTGGAGCATGTTTGCTTGAGGTCGTTTTTGCAGCTGAAGACTTCCCGTAGGTACTTAGTATGTGGGGATGGTTGGCTGAATGACTAAGTACCCAAGGAAAGAGTTTATGCAGGTATAAGGGAGTTGGACGAGTGGACAGGAGCTGGGCAAAGCTACCTCACATCTCGATCAGCTGGAAGAGAGTGGTGAACCTCAAGTGAAGTGGTTCAGCTCAGCTAGCTGGATGAGCTAGCTAAACAGCTAAGTCAGCTGGGACAATGAGCTAACAAGCTCCGTGGATGTGGGAAAGGTATGATCTATCAATGTTGCATAGATCTAGATAGAATGGTTAGGTGAATGGAACCTCGGATTTGGTATGACTTGGTCTAGGTTCAGGATCGATCTTGGAGCTAGCTGGCAGATGTGTTTACTGACCAGTAGCTGAGGTGATCTGACCAGACAAGTGTTAGATTGGTTTTAGACCAATGGTTTTGTAGATATTATTCCGCTGTGCATAAGTTGAAATGATCTAAGCTAGGAAATGACTAAGGTAGTCTTGAGCTAGGATCTGAGTTAGCCGCCTATGGGCTATGTTTTAAATAAAGGGCAAAATTTTTAGAGGTTCGGTCAGGGTATGGACCGAGCGACGTGAGGCATCGACCGCTGGCCTGAGAGGCCAGGATCGGGTCTTACATGTCGGGTGCGTCTTTCACCAACTGCACAAGTCGGCCACACTCCTCCGGGTAGAAGGCCAGGGGAAGCTCACGTTTAAACCTGAAAGTGATCTCGTCCCCGGGTCTCCCTAGACGACCGGAACGCGAAGTCTCGACCGCCGACTCCAAGACGGCGATCTCTCGAGCAAACGACCACGTTTCCCTTCGGAAACTGGTAGGACACCCAAGTCCCCTACGGCTCCTCGATCACTCACAGGAATCCCAGAAAGGTTCTCGCCAGCGACCAACCCGTCCCTCTTCCTGATCCGTGAAGCCACGGTCTGGTTCTCGTCGTCGTCCGAGTCGCGACCCTCCATAACATTCTCAGGAGCTAAGTCCTGAAGTTCTTCTTCGACGACGGAAGAAGCGTGGGGTTTGACCAAACTTTTCTTCTTCGGCTTCTTTTTCTTCGGAGCAATATCGGCGGGAGAACTCCCGGGTTCCACTTGGTTGTCGCTCTGAGTTCCGGACCCCACATCCGGTCTCTTCCTCTTGCTTTTATCCTTCTTCTTGGGAGGATCAGTCACAGGCACTTGCTCGGCATTCTCTCCTCCCTCGGGCACCGTCCGACTACTGGAAGTCTTCTTTTGCTTCGGTCCCTTTTTCTTAGAGGGTCCACCGGTAGGCGTCTGCTCGGTCGCAGTAGGAGCAACGTTTTCTTCCCTTGGCCCCGATGTTCCCTCTCCACGTTTAGGGGCACCACCTTTGGAACCAACCTGGGTTGATACAATCAAGCTTAGGTCGGGCAACTCCTTCATCGTTCTCGCTCTGATGATTTCCTTTTGTTCGGCCGACGTGAAAAGCGCCAATCTCTTCTTGATCCTAGCACTATTAATGTACGGGACCGAGGTCGAAGTCCAATTCTCTGCAAAAAAAGAGAAAAAAGAGAGAGGGGTAAGAACACCTCAAAAACTCCAGTTTCTTTTACTCGGAAGGAAGAAAACACTTACGAGCAGCGATCCAATCAATGGATCTCCGAATCCTGTCGATGGAAAAATTCTTCCAACAGTCTTGTCTCCGTGACGCGACGATCCGAGCACTCTGCCTCCAATCCTCGGGGTACGAAGCAATATTCGGGTGGATAATTGCACACACAAAAAGAAAAATATATAACGTCAGAGGAACACGCTGCGATCGCTAATAAATAACTATGCTGTACCCATGTCCGAGTTCCAAAGGACGCGATAGCTGGTTTTCGGCGGTTCTTCGAACGCCGACCTATTGGACTTCACATAGAAGTATGATCGCTGCTAGTCAGTGGTTTTGGACGGATACCCCGTAACCACGTTGTAGTTTGGACGCATCCTCGTCGACACCAGTCCGTCCGCAACTAATACCGAGGTCAACTCCTCGAACGACCGGACGCTTAGCGACATCCCCGCCTCGGCCGCAATTACTGACAATACGACCATCAGACAGATCAAGCCATTCATCAACTGGCTCAGGGCGATTCGCCTCTGAAACGCATAAGCTGTAACTATCCGGGGAATCGGGAACCACAGCTTCGTGTCGTCCTGGAAGTACGACTCGTAGACGCACTGATAGCCTTTCGGTGGGGACCATGGTCTTTGCTCGGGCTTCGGTATGATAAACGTAACCCCGTGTGCGACAAGACCCCGGAGGACATCCTGGACTGAACTGACAGTCGATCTCGTGCTCTCAACATTCGGCCAGTCCTGCCCCTCAACGATTGGAGGCCGTATCCTTCTGACCTCCAACGGAACCTCTTCCGTGAAGATGTTACCGGGGTAATAGCTAATCGGAATAATCCGAGTATCCACCGCCTCCTGACCATCTTCATCACCTCGGAATTGGCCACGAGTTTCCGCGACGAGGAGACGCTGAGCCAGATCCATATTCCTCGTATCCATCATAGCCTCGTGGTGAACGTCGGCTGTATCCTCAGACAAACTCCGGGCGGATGCTACCCTTTTCCCCTTTTGTTCCCGAGATAATCGCTGGTTCGACGACATCTCGGAAAAACCAAATCTTAAGCGGAAACTTAGAGAGAGAAGGAGAGAAGAGAGAGAAAATACCTTGCGAGCGCGGAGAAAAAATGAATGAAGTGGGGGAGGGCCACTCTATTTATAAGAGGAGATGAGTGCACGAATCAAGGCGTCATCATTACGCCTAAAGAGGCCTAAATGGGCCTGGCGCGTGTCGCGCGGTCGCGCCGGTTCGTCTTCCCGGTTTCGATCGAAGCCCAGAACTAACAATCGTGCTGGTTTGATTTCTTGATGGCTACGATGAGTTCACATCTCGTGAATCACGTCGACATACCCGGGTTGCATCTTTTATCCTCCGAACTAAAAACTTCCAATTCATCGAAGACCGATTGGCGATCTCTCGATAAACTGGGGGGGGACTTACTGTTGAGGATGGATTGTACCCATCCACAAAGCTCATCGAACAAAAGGCCCAACGAAGCGATTAGGTGGTTCACGGTCGAGGAGCTGAAGCTCGCCGACCTCGGCTCGGCTACAAACTATTTAGCCGAGTAACAGACGAACAAGAGGAAACCGGCTAAACAGCCCGGGACAAGGTTTAACCAAAGCCCGACAGGCCGACAAAGGCCCAATCAATCAAAGGGAAAACTAGGTTAAATCTATCCGAGCAGAGGCTAAAAAGAAGAGAGGAGCAAAGGAGAAAGGCATCTGGACAAGGCTATACAAGCAGAACGGCGAGATTAGGGTTTAGCATCCGTACAATCATCTCTCCGTTGTTTATACTTTTCCGGCTTAAAACTCTCCGAGCTCCGGCATTTTATTTACTTTCTCCACCTTTGTAACCTCATCTCGAAATCTAATAAACGCCTCTGTTCGACCCATTTCAAGTATTGTTTACTTCTCTTGAGACCAAACTCACCTTAAACAGCATGTACGTGTAAGAAAAACACTACTCCCTCTGTTTATAAAAGATCTATGTTTTAGATTTTTCACACTTATTAAGAAAAACATAAAATTTTATTTACCAATGCACTGTTTTTCTTAATTAACAATTCCCCACAATTTTGAACCAATAAGATTTTAGTAAATACAATTATATTTTTGGAAATGTACAATTTTTCATTAATTAATGTATTGAAAATGTAAAAAATGTATCTTTCTGAAACAAAAGTTTTTCTAAAACATGGATCTTTTAGAAACAGAGGGAGTATGTTATACCTAAGATGAAAACCAGGACTGAAAATGGCCTTACCTCTATAAATGCTCTCTCTTGTATGGTCACATTGTCCTTTCTTGCACCTTCTTCGAGCATCTCATGTAATGGCTCAAGCACTTTAAGCATTCCTTCAATGTTATGTTCTCCAAAATACAAGCGACTAGCTTCCTCTAGTGCTTCATGCCACATCTCATGCCAAAGTATAGCAACCCTGATAAGTTCGTGTGATACAAGTTGTGCCTGTTTTTTTTTTTGTTGTGGGAGTAAAGGAAAAGGTTTCCCAATTAGTTCAGTTAAAAGAAAATACTTTCAAATATATACACAAAGCTAAGCACAAGAAGACGACTACTAGCCTGATCCTCTGGAATTGAATCTCAAATACTACATCTACACGGTTAGCTTACAGTAATAAAGACACAGTTCTAGTGTATCAAGTTTTGGCGCCGTTGCGACGGGACCAGCTTCTTATCTTTATTTTTCGGTTATTTATTTAGTCTAAGACCTCTAACTTGCTTTACCCTTTTTGTTGCAGCTAATGCTCCAGGTGCATGACCAGTAGACATACTCGGAGAAACGCACAAGGAGAACTAGTTACACTCAACAACCAGGAGCTCGCAAGGTTAAAAAGAACAAACCGTCAACAGCCAAGGCCAACCGACACCACTATGGGTGATCACGGTCATCAGGATGATCTCTCTGTAGCAATGCAACTGATGCAACAGCAGATGCTTCAGATGCAGCAGACCATCCAAGCTCAACAGGATGCTGCTCAACAGGCTGCTCTCGCGCAGCAGGAACTGGCGGCGCAGACTGTTCCGATTGGGAAGAGAAACCTTTCGTGTAACATCCCTACTACGCGCTCTGCCATTGTTCCTCCACCCTGCACCAGGCATGACTTAGAAATCAAGCCTGCTTTGATTGATCTGGTGCAGAGAAAAGTGTTCTCTGGTCTCTCTGCAGAAATTCCAATGGAGCATATTGAGAGTTTCGAAAAAGTCTGCAGTTTCATTAGCGCAAATGGTGTGCCACCAGACTACATCAAGTGCATGTTATTCCCATTCTCTCTTCATGGAAAAGCTGCACGGTGGTTGAACTCCCTCCTTACCGGCTCTCTCACTTCATGGGAATAGGTCCGATCAGCGTTCCTCAGCCATTTATACTCTAAGGCAAGAATAGCTGCATTGAGGAACAAGATCACCTCATTCAGACAGCTCCATGATGAGCCTTTTTGCGACGCATGGGAGCGCTTCAATGACTACCGCAGAGAATACCCTCACCATGGATTTGATGATGATTACCTCCTGGGCATTTTCTATTATGGAGTGGACTGGAAATACCAAGGTTCTCTAAACTCTTCGAGCAATGGAGACTTCATGACTCAGACCACTGATGGAGCGTTAAAGCTGATTGAGAACATGGCAGCTAGCTCAGCCAATGAGAATCAGGAGAGCAACCGCTCCAAGAAGGGGAACAGTGTTGATACCCAGAAGATAGATGAGCTGACATCCAAGGTTGATCAGCTACTAAAAAACAACCAAGGACGCGTCTTCAGCATGGAGCAAGGCTTCCCACAGAACTTTCAGCAACAACAACAATCGCAGAGCAACGAGCAAGCTGTTCCAGCCGCGAGTGTTCCGCAAGATGAGCTGAAAAACCTCAACATCATGATGCAACAAATGCTCTAGAGTCAGAAGGTTCAGGTCAAGGCGTTGAATCAGGTTACCACAGACATCAACACCAGGATGGACAACATGTTCACTGAGCTGAATACAAAATATGATACTGTTTGGTGCCACATAAGGAGGATTGATGTTCAGCTTTCTCAAACTGCTGAAACTGTTAAGAGACAGCAAGAAACTCTTCGGAGAAAGTGTGTGATCGATCCTAGGACTGAGCACTGTAATGCAACAGAGCTGAGATGTGAGGAAGCTGAGGAAAACAAAATGGAGCAGCCATTTTCTGAGACTGCTCTGGCAGAAGAGATGACGGAGCACTCTGTTAGCTCTGACGTAGCACTCTGTTAGCTCTGACGTGACTGCTCCCGACTAACCAGCTGAGACTCTAGCAGTGCGAGTCTATGTTCCTAAGTTTCCTATCCGATTTCACCTAGACATCTGATGGATCCCATTAGTGCAGAGCAGCTGGCAAGCTTTAACAAAATGGTGAGAAAGCTTTCTAAGGAGCTTGCATTTGAAGATGCTCGGCAGATTCGTCCATTGCTCATGTTCTTTAAAAATTGTAGAGAGACTCAAGAGGAGATTAAAGTCCTCTAAACCAAAGCACTGTCTACACCAGCACTGAAGGTACTACCTAAGGTTGATGACCCTGGAAAGTTTTCTTTTCCATGTTCTATTGCTGGAGTGGAATTTAAGGATGCTCTTTGTGACTCTGGGTCTAGTGTGAATCTTGTCTCAAGGTCGATTGTAGACAGGCTAGGCATTGCTGATGTTGAGCCTTCTCAGGTGACTCTGGCTTTTGCAAATTCTTCCAGAGCAGTTCCTTATGGTACTATTTGCAACCTTCCTGTCCAAGTAGGGGACTGTATTCTCCATTCTGAATTTCAGGTTGTTGAGATGAGCAAGGATTATGAGATGCCTTTGATCTTTGGAAGGCCATTTATGGCTGCAGTGGGAGCAATCATCGATATGCCTAATAAGAGAGTCTCATTCTCTTATATCAACAAGAAGGTTTTCTACAAGGCTGTCCCCACCAGATTTCCTACACTACACGCTTCATGCATCTCAGTGGTCAGTGGAGAACAACCAAAAGTTGTTCCTAAGAAGGAGTTTGGTAATAACAGTGAGATCAAAGAAGTCCTGGATGTAGATCCTCACACTGATACCAAGAAACTCCGTGGGAATGCAAAGGTGAATGAAAAAGTCTAGAAAAAAGGGTCAAAGGAGGTCATACAATGACTTTGATACCTCGCTTGTGTGATGAGAAGTCCATTGAGTATGAGGTAAAGTGCAAAGGTACCTCTAAACCTTTCTCTAAAGTCAGAGTTATTCTCATTGATAAGCTGAAAGAGAAACGAGAAGCTGCTGGGATAGGATTGCTGAGCATAGTTTTGAAGCTGAACATGTCCGATTGTGGAGCTTGTTTTGGAACAAGCCCTCATGCTCAACCCGACTGATCCCTATCATCAAGTCAAGTTAATGACTTAAACCAAGCGTTTGGTGGGAGGCAACCCACTGGTAAGTGTAAATATCTTTATGGTTTGTTTTTTCTTATTTTTGGTTTTAGTTTATTGAGTTTCAGGTCAAAAATCGGAAAAATCCGAGATACTTAATTATGGGTTACAGAAGCGGAGCACCCTACCCTCTGAAAAGAGCAGCTGCTCCAAGCGGAGATCTGGCGACGGAACACCCAAAACTTTAGTGGAACGCCTGCTCCACTCATGTAAGTATCTCGACAAAAAAAACTTAATTTTTGTTTAACCTTCTCTCTGATTTATTTTCACACCGAGACGTTGTGAAGTAAGTCTAGGGGATGGTCTTCGTCGTTTACTAACTCATTTATCTCTTTTGTTTTCTTTTGAGTCAGTTTTATTGAGTCAAAATTTGTTGGGAATGAGGATCTTTCCTTGGAGCATACCATCTAACTGACGCCAGAGTGACCATTCTTTCAGCTATTGATCACAGACTGTACAACCTGGAAAAGCCAAAGTGGATTGATCTGCCAATAACATCCATGCTTGTGAGGGTGTCTGATGGATCCAAACTGGCCTCCAACATAACCTACTTGATTCTCTTGTCTTGGGGTTTGAAATACACTTGATCGGATTCCTCGTTCAGGTCTGAAAAAACATGTCTGTGTGAGTATGGTTCCCTTCTCTCTTCCCTTTAGCATCTAAAAAAAAAGATTGAGATGATTTCCTTTGGAGTAAAGGGGTAGGAAAATTTCCTATGACCCCATTATTTTACTTGAATGGAACAATCACACGAAACTGGAAGCGAGGGGTAGGAAAATTTCCTATGGCCCCATTATTCGCCTACACTTTGCCATAAAAAAAAGAGAGAAGAAAGGAACCAGAGTAAGACTGTTTGGGTGATCAGAAACCTGAATGAGTAAGAGTCCATGTGTCTTGTGATTGATACTCCCCGATGAGACTGCACTTTAATTTTTAAATGAGGTCAGTAGTGGTGAACTGGATATCTCTTGTAAATTGTGGGCTGAAATGGTTAGGTTGCTAAGCAGAGGTCGAATACATGGAGTACCTTCTAAGGTTGGTACTAATTGATGTAGCTTACAACTGGCTGAGGTGAAAGTAGTGTTCTAAAGGATAAGTGAGTTCCCATGTTTTCAAACCTTTCTTCTATTCTTTAGGTTCTGACTTTGTTTGAGGACAAACAAGGATCTAAGTCTGGGGGAATTGATATGTTGTGTTTTTGGCATATTCTAACATTTTTTTCTAATTGGTTTTCAACTCTTTATCGAGTCTTTCTAGTCCTTTTCGAGTCATTACAGGTCTGGAGTTGCATTGGATGGGAGATAGACCAGTTGAAGCAAAAGAGGCGAAAAGAGTGGACTGTTCCCGATCGAGCGGAGCAACCCGAGTGACTGCTCCTGCGGCAGAGATTTTTAAGGAAGTTTCCAAGTTATCTCAGGATTTTCCCTAATTATCCTATTTTTCTCTCTGGCCGCCAGCAACCTTCATATATCTTCTTTTTCCTCTTTTCTATTATTTTCTACGCTATTTATACACAAGAAACCAGACCCTAGAGATTTTGTACTTGGAGATTTACTACTTGTTAGGGAGAAGTCTTCATCTCTCTCGTTTTGGAAAAGAATCCCTGAACCCTATTTCTATTTTATTGCAGTCTTATTTCATGTCTTATTCAATCTCTGTCTCTGTGTTTTCTTTGTCTATGGCTGAGTAGTCAGCTTGTTAGGTTTAGGGTGTTAGGGATCATAGATCAATTAGCTAGACACAAATAGGATTGTTATTCTTTGATATCTCTATCTATTGCTATACTTACTGCTTGTGTTAAATCGGCCATTTATCATCTGATCACAGGTTTAATCTAATCATCAAAAGTGTTTTAGGTTGCTAGAAAAAGCATAGATAGGCGATTTGTCCTTAGCCAACGAAAGTTGATGTTAAGGCAAATTGTGAACCAATTGAATCCAAACTTAATGCTTGTCATCATTCTCTGATCTAAACGACAGTTTATGCATTAGGATTGTTTGATAAATTGGTAGACACCACGACAGTGGGTTTATCTAATCTTGTTGTTCAAGTTCTAGATTGGCTTGTATTCTTTTCCTGAATAGTTGTGTAGCTCATGATCCTAGTATCCCAATGAATCACCCTGAACCTAGCTCTCTTAATCATCTGAAAACCCTTTTGTTTAATTGTTACTTGCTTTCTAAGCTTCAATCAACTTTAAAACCCATTCATTGTTTTAGCTTGATATTGATCCCATAAAGATAAAGTGTAAACTGGTCCTCTAGAATTGAATCTCAAATACTACATCTACACTATTAGTTTGCAGTAATAAAGACACAATTTTAGTGTATCAGAGTTGTTAATGAGTTTCTTAATGAAAATTAAATCAAAATATTAAATGAAAGGAGAGAGTGATGAAAGTTTCTTAAATATGAGATTTAAATATGAGTAAGCAAAAAAAAAAGATATTTAGAGAAACATATGAAAACTTATGGTATAAATTCTTCTTTTTAATTGGATAAGATTTAAAAGAAAAATAAATTTTACCTAACAAAATCCAAAAAAAATTACACAAACTAGTTCAGAAGTTAAGTGACTGGACCAAAAAATCTAACAAGTATTATAAAATATTTAGTGTGATTTCTTTGGCTAAGACACGATAATGATAGTTAACAATATTACTATGAAAATTATTCTTAAAATGTTCAATTAAATATCCACTTCAAATATGAGTCTCCCATCAAATACCAAATAAAGTTATAAAACAAGTTCTTAAAAAGTTTAAAAGAAAACAAAAGAGACTAGATAAATAATCATCATAAGTTTTCTCCACATTTTTTTTTGGGAATTGTTTTCCACACTAGTGCTACAAGCAGATGAACGCTTTCACCTCTTCAACCGCAACTTCCCAATATAGAATCTCTTCCTTCATGAAGTTGAGCCTTGCTGATCGAAGTCAGGGTTTGGTTGCTCACGAATTGGAGTAGACGATCTCTCGTTGTCCACCTATAAAACAATATACTTAAACTCAGTAACCAAAACATGTTTCATCATATGATATATGCATTTCGACATGGTAAAGAAACCTAGTCTGGTCCAAGGTCTTACCTCAATCCATGCTTTGTCCGTAAGGTTTTCTGAAGGTGATATGGGAGGTGGAAGAGGATGAATCAACTTAGGAATAACATCTAAATTTCTACCAATAACCAATATTGCTCCAGCATTTTGAGTATTCCTGTTTACCACAATACCAACATATTTTTATTTTTCTTACCCTAGTGCCAAGAGAGACTAATAAATTTTCAAAGGGATATTTGTATTGTTTTCAATATATATAAAAAGAAAATAATTTACTTTTACCAAAAAAGAAAGAAAGAATTTACCACAGTAGTTTGTAGCAGAAAAAAGTAACGAGCTTTCCTTGCAAATCTTTGAAACCATCAAGTACACACTGCCCTCTTATAATCAAATCTATGTCATTCCTCTCACAAAATGCGTAGACCCTATCAGGCTGTAATATATGTATATATATATATATATCAAGATACCATGCCTTAGTGACCGAGCTTGAAATGTTATTACTAAAGGAGATAGACAAGTAAAGAAAAGAAAGACTTTCTTACCCCAAAAGAGACAATATTGGGTCCTCTTTTATTCATTCCTATGCCCAAAATGCTATCATGCGCTGTAGGATCAGACCTGTTTATATATTTAGAAGACATATCTATAATGTTACTGAAGCTTGGAAAATAAAGAGGAATTAGTAGAAAAGTGGATGTTATTTTATTTTACCATAATAAGTCTTTCACAACTTTATAATTATATTCGCAATCCATATCAACGGGCCTCTTGATATTTGCAATCTGTTCCACTGTGAATACTGAGGAACCAATCCCACCATGTACACAAAAAATTTTCTTCTCGATTAGGGCAGCAAGGGGAAGATGACTGAAAAAATCATTAATCAATTTAAATGCACGATTCCCATCGTTCCAATCCTGGCGATTTACATAGAAAAATATTATCATTACTTCATTAGCCAAGAACAAGTAGAAAATATATATTTTGTGAACAGATTGACAGACACGTACCATTCTTTCTACGCATTCATCTAGGAAGCCATACACTTTGTTAGTCGCTTCAGCCTCATGATTTCCACTGATCAAATGGATGTTCTTCGGATATTTAACCTGCACAAAAGACACATAAGCACATCTTTGAAGATAAAAATAATAATAATAAAAAGCTATTTATCAATATAGATGATGTATATAACTATCTCGCCTTCAAAGCAAGCAGCAATATTATGGTCTCCAAGCTGTGTTTTCCTCGGTCAACATAATCTCCCAAAAACAGATAGTCAATATACCTGAAGGCGCATCATACATATAGATACAATTATTCAGTGACTATTTATGAGCTGAACTCTTTCATAATGACTTAGAAAGACATCTTTGGTATTGAACTTACGAGATATCTCCTTGTCTTGAAGGATATCCATACTCATAAAATAGCGCATCAGATCACCAAATTGTCCATGGAGATCTCCAAAGACTTTAATTGGAGCATTTAGTTGCAACACTGTTGGCTCTTGCTCGATGATTTGCTTCGCAGCGAAGCACAGTTCAGCCACTTCAGGAAGCTCAAGAAGAACTTTCTATCAACAGGAGGTTCCCATGTTTGAGGTCTTAACAAGGTTGAGATGACCTACACATCAACAAAAAGTGCATTAAGGATGTGAAGATGTAGGGTCTAACTGGTGACCAAAGAATGAAAGGAATACTGCATTCCTTGTTATTTCTAATTATTTTACCATTTATAAGGAATAATTTTTTCTTTCCATTCCTTCTCATTCCTTTTATTCTAGAGGAATATAGAACAAATTTGTTCCTCACCAAAATTGATAAGGAATAATTTTTCTCTTCATTCCTCTAATTTTATTCATCTACGTTTTTTCCCTACTCATTCCTAATATTTCTATGATGGTCATCAAAAGAATTTTTTGTTTTTTTTTTCATACCTTGTTAACCAAGTCTTGTAACTTCTCTCTGGAAAAATTTGGCTGATACCCATTGTTCATGTCACTTGCAGGCGGACTTGGAGCCTCTGGCGATCTATCCAATAAACTAAAAGAGGGATTTTTAAAGTCAAATTAAGGATAGACTAAAAGGGTGCAAGAAGTTCAGATAAATGACCTCCACAAAATGGATGGGATTGGTGGTCCAGAAGTTAAAACTTCTCCAGAGATTAGTAAATCTCCGAGTAATAAACCTACACAAAAATAAAATGGTAAAGAAAATGAAATCTGCAAAACTACCAGTGCTAAGGTATATGCAAAAAGGGTCAAAAATAATAACCTTCTCTAAGTCCACCATACACATATATGCGGCTGCCAATCGAGGCAGCAGCATGGAGACTACGTCGCATAATTTCATTTGAAGTATCAACCCATTCACCAGTAGAAGTATCAAGCACTACAAAGAAACAATCTAAGTATCATCCATAATTTTTGCATTCCATAAATGAAGGAGAACTCAACATTTAACCATTGTTTAAAGCTCCAAAAAAGATTTGGAAACAAATACACAAAAGCAAAACGTCATAATGAATATAAAACTAGTTAGATATTACCTGAAATAGCTTTTTCAGCATCAACTAGGCAATTATTGCTCAGCATACCCCCAATGACATGCAATCGTATATTTACAAAAACCTGTTAAGAAGAGACGACTATTGTGTCAGCAATATTTTTCTACAAATGCTATAGAACTAGAATATGACAGTGAATTTAAAGTGCGTCATGCATCTCATTTCGTGTAAGTAGGCAATAACAGTCATCTCTTTTTAAGACTATAGATAATTATTTTACGCTCCAGATACTTTCCCCTTTTAATTCATTTTGTAAATGGAGATAGTGTATATGTATGTGTGTGTGTATCGCAAGTAGTGTGGCAAGATTCTGGTTCTGACCGCTGCATGTTGATATCTCTTGAAAGATCTAAGCCTGGACTAAGAGTCCACACCCAAAGACCACTACTGCTTAGTTGTTCCAGCTTGTAAGCATCTCCCAGTGGCTGCAAAGGCAAACATTATGGTAAATATATATGCCATAATTCATAGAGAGAAACTGGAAAGAAAAGAAATTAACAAAAAGTTATAGCGCTTGACGTTTTGAATTTTGCCCTATACTTATATTATCTTTACACAGAGAAGAAAATATACCATCCCATGTTGGTCCCTTCCACCGCAGAGCATAAAATAACGATCATCTCGAGTACTAGCAGAAGCATACCTTTAGAAGATTATGAAACAATGAAGAAGAGTTAATCAAACCAAAATGATAGACAGCAGTTATTCCAGTTAAATCAACCAAATTTACTAACACTCTCCCACGCGGCAGATCCCCATATGGGTACAATAGTTCCCACACATTTGGGTTCTTAGTCATATTCAATGCCCATGTATCGGCTAGGACCAAATTTCCTTCTTCAAAAGACAAAACAAACAAACTTGAATTAAGGATCAATGTTTAGACATTTTTCACATACACAAAAAATAGAATAATCATAACCAAACGCAATATTTTTTATGACAGAATAATGCTAACAAATCCGATTTTATAGAACTCCTCTAATTGGTTTGTTAAAGATATGTTTGAGAATTTTGCCTCTCTAAGAGGAAAACATTTATATATATAGAGTAATAATGCTAACAAATGCGATTAAAAAAACTCCACTAATTGGTATGTTAATGATTTGTTACTCATACCAATGTCAAACCAAAGTGGAACAAATACACAGATATATCATTACCATTTTCCCACCGAATATAACAAGCTTGTTCCAGCAAAACCCATTACATGGCCATAGCGAGGACCTGGAGCCATACCCTCTTCAACCACCACCCTAACAATATACATTAAATGTGAAGCCATTTCATTGATCGAGATACATATATATATATATAT
>JAEACV010000545.1:0-45959 GCA_016432835.1 Brassica nigra
GATGGTGAAGGTGTAGAGAGTATGATCAAGCTACACACTTTGAATCCTCTCCCATTCAAGGCTGTGCTGGCTTGTGATACCATGCTCTTGGTGATTGCTTAAGACCATAGATGGCCTCTTCACCATTACTTCTTCACCAAGTGTTCCAAACCAGGAGGAGGATGCATAGAGACTTCATCTTCAAGTTCTTCAAGAAGGCATTCTTTACATCTATCTGCCACAGCTCCCATTCAAGATTCACAGCAAGAGACAACACACTAATTGTATGGAGCTTAGCAACCCGAGCAAAGGTGTCCAAGTAGTCTCTCCCAAGTTTGAGTGAATCCTCTTGCTACTGTTAAACTTAGCATAGAAAAGTATATGAATAATGAGATGAGGAGGTGCATAAGGTCAGGTGAAAACAAGTCACTGTAAAGAACTTTTAAATACCCTCAGAAAAGAAAGTTACTGCACAGTAAGAGGAAACGAGTTACCATGTGAGAAGAGGTAATGGCAAGGTCTTTGGATGGAAGGGAACTTTGAATCAGACCGTTTATGGATAGGTGGGACTGGACAGGCTGGAAAGGTGCCAAAGCATGTGAGCAATCTGAGCCTTTCATTTCAAACCAGCCAGCCTTCTCATGTTGACTCCACATGCTTATACAGTAATTAGTCTTAGAGAAACCCATGAAACTCGCCATATATGTGTAACCTCCCCATAATAGAAAGTTAACGAGTTGTATCTCTTGTTCATCATGATAATCAAATATTCTTAAGACTATGTTCTTAACTTTATCAAATCTCTACAAATCTCTTCTACTCTCTAATCTATCATTAATCTCTAATACAATCTCTATCTTTGGTGCGACCTAGATCAGCTTCAAACTCAAGTTCTGGAGTTAATCCATGCCAGAGAGGCAATGGATCACAGCAAGAACTAGTGGGCTTTTTGGACAGGTTATTGGCATGATTCATGAGGTTGGGAAGGGTAGAGAGGCCTTTTAAAGATAGAATGACTTTGGATAATCATGGACGACCCATGAGAACCATGATTGACATGGATGGGAAAGTTGGTTGACAGGAGATTCAGTATGATCGAGAAATGATCGCTCAAATCATTACGAATGAGTTGGAAATGGAAGATGAAGAAGAGCTGGAAATAGAACATGAGGAGGATCTTTATCATAAATGAGCAAGAAGCTACTTGGTCGGACCTGGAACAAGATGGAAAGAGCCCAAACAAAAAGGCAGTTTTATCGCCCGTGGAAAGACAGTGCCAGCTTGATATTCAAGAAGATAGGCACGTCCAAGATGGTTTATTTTAATTTTATTTATAATTTTATTAAGTGTAAACCAATTAAGATTAAGTTTGGTGATTTATAGATATGATTTTTTCACCAAACCGATTTAGTTTTTTGTTTAGTTTTCTCAGTTTAGATTTTCGTTTTGGATTTCTTATTTATGTTAAACACGATCCTCCATGTATCATGAACCACTATTCAATAAACTTAAATGGTGAACCCTCTAGGAGACTTCTACATCATGTGTGAACATTTTTTTCACAATAAGAAGAGTGATCTTCGGTGATCCATCAGAACTAAGCAGGGTGAACCTGTCTTCGAGAAGCAAAACATCTTTAGAATATCTTCATAGGGAGAAGACCATATTCATCACTTTTCCCATGTTCAGTGATCCGGGAGAGACAGCCATTCCAGGCTGCACCAAGGTATGAGCCCTGTTCTAAAGATGTTTTGCTTTTGGAATGGCTGTCTCTCCCTGGATCACTTGAAGTGGGGCGTGGGTGGATGAAAGGTGATGGATATGGTCTTCTCCTTAGAACTATGAGATGTTCTAAAGATGTTTTGCTTTTCCTGAGACACAGGTTCACCCTGCTAGTGTCTGATGGATCATGAAGATCACTCTTCTTATTGGATAAAATTGTTCACAACAAGATAGAGTAGTCTCCTCAGAGACGCATTGTTTGAGCCAAAGCTTAAGTTTATTGAATAATGGTTCCTGATACATGGAGGCTCGTTTTTAACATAAATAAGAAATCCAAAACGAAATCCTAGGCTAGAGAAAACCATAAACACAAACCAAATCGGTTTAGTGAAAACCATATCCTAATCCTATTGCTAATTGGTTTATAAATCACCAAACTTAATTTTAATTGGTTTTTAACTTAATAAAATTATAAATAAAATTAAAATAAACCATCTTGACGTGCCTAATCTTCTTGGGCCAATGATAATCCAAGCTGGCTTTGTCTTTCCTCTTTTAAATATAAAGGCCTTTCAACAATTCTTGCTTGGGCTCTTTCCATCTTGTTCCAGGTCCGACCAAGTAGCTTCTTATGCTCATTTGGATGATAAAGATCCTCCTCATGTTCCATTTCCAGCTCTGGTTCTTCATCTTCCATTTCCAACTTATTTCTCCATGTCGGTTTGAACTGTCCATTTCTTGATCATACTGAATCTCCCATTCCATTTCCTGTCCAACCAACTTCCTCCCATCCATTTCCTTGTCAATCATGGTTCCAAATCGTACATGATTATCCAAAGTCATTACTATCTTTAAAAGGCTCATCAAGGCCCATACCCTTCTCTCGGTCCAATACCTCATGAATCATGCCAATAAGCTCTCCAATATGCCCACTAGGTCTTGCTGTGATCCATTGCCTCTCTGGTACATGGATTGGCTTCCAGAACTTGAGTTTGATGCTTATACAGGTCGTACCATTCCCTCCTCCTTTAAAAGGATTTGTCCTCAAATCCAGTTCTTTAAGAATGAATGGACTGTCCAATCTCAACTGCTTTGTGTCTTCTTGGCCCAGGGTGTTGTTGATGTTCTTGTGCACGTTTATCTCCCCTCCAGGCTCAAATATGTAGCTTTGTAAAGCCTTCACACGTCCTAGATGCTTCACCAGACTATGCTCATTACAAGCAACACTTAGAGCAAGAAATTTCTGCTCCTTGTTTAACTCTAATCTCACTCCTTCTGATTGAACTTGTCTCCACTGATACCAAACACAAGCCTTGATATTAGACCTCTGCGCAAGTGATCTCAGCTTAGACAAGCCAGAAACTAACACTGATTCTTCATGTTTATGCAAGAACCCCTTCAAATCAAGCTTCAATGCTGCTGCTGTTTGGATCAGATTGTTGTTGCTGCTTTTATGCTTATAAAATCTCCCTCCTGGTTCAAAAACAAGGTGTTGAAGCCCCTTGAAAAACCTCAGATGCTCCACTATTCTGATATTAATCCATACAGGAGGTGTGGTTAGTAGATCACAAGAAAAAAATTCAATGATATCACCTTCTTCAACTACAGTTGTAACTACCAATTCATGAACTTCAGGTGATCCATTAGGCACTCCTTCTTCAGATTGGTTTTGACCAGGCACGTGGCCACATATAACTGATGTTCTATCCTCTTGTTTCAGATGGTTGTCCAAGTTGTCTGCTTCACAAAGAGTGGTTGGTTCTGATTCAAAAGCTTGTTCTCTCACACCCTGTTTTTCTGCAGTTTCGTCTTTCTTCTCTACTGGTTCCTTCTGGTAACAACTTAGCTCATAGTCTCTTGATGCTGGACGTGGGGCTGAAGTCTGTTGTGTTTTTTTCATCACAGAAGTGAGTGATTGATCTATCATGTTCCTGAGGTCTTGCTTGAGCTGTGGGTTTTGCAATTCCTCAAGATATGCTTGATGTAGCTGCAACTTTCTTGGTGCCTCACCACCATAGTATGTCTTTGGCTCATCTTTTGGTGTCCTAACATGTCCTTTAGCTGAACCAGATTGGCTGTGCATCCTTTCCGAATCAGTTTGACCATACCTCTTGGCTACAAACCTTTTCTTCATGACAGCCTTAATCTCATACCAAGAAGAAATCTGTTGCTCTCCATACTGTCTTCGGTATATCCGATACAACCAATCAAGTGCATAACCACATAAACCAGTAGATGAAAATTTCTCTGCTGTGCACCCTTGACACTTAATAATTAAATCCATATTCTTTTCCCATTCTAGGTATGTATCTGGATCATAGTCTCCATAGAAGGGTGGAATCTGATCTGTTTTTTCTTCTTTGCAATTCCCTTGTTGCTTTGCACTCAGCTTTCTCTTCATGGTTTCTTTTTCTTTCAAAAGAATACATATGAGACTTCTGGATATGATAGATCACGTGATTTAGGTTAAGAACAAAATCTCCAAACCTTCAAGTGGCTCGATACCACGTGCAGCCCGAAATGGCTCTCCTCGGATCACTTGAAGGGGTGGTGGATGAAAGGTGATGGATATGGTCTTCTCCTTAGAACTATGAGATGTTCTAAAGATGTTTTGCTTTTCCTGAGACACAGGTTCACCCTGCTTAGTGTCTGATGGATCACAGAAGATCACTCTTCTTATTGTGATAAAAATTGTTCACACATGAACAAGATAGAAAGTCTCCTCAGAGACGATTGTTTGAGCCAAAGCTTAAGTTTATTGAATAATGGTTCATGATACATGGAGGATCGTGTTTAACATAAATAAGAAATCCAAAACGAAATCCTAGGCTAGAGAAAACCCTAAACCAAAACTAAATCGGTTTAGTGAAAACCATATCCTAATCCTATTGCTAATTGGTTTATAAATCACCAAACTTAATCTTAATTGGTTTACACTTAATAAAATTATAAATAAACTTAAAATAAACCATCTTGGACGTGCCTAATCTTCTTGGGCCAATGATAATCCAAGCTGGCTTGTCTTTTCACTTTTTGGGCCGATAAAGGCCTTTTTCGAATAATTCTTGCTTGGGCTCTTTCCATCTTGTTCCAGGTCCGACCAAGTAGCTTCTTATTCTCATTTGGATGATAAAGATCCTCCTCATGTTCCATTTCCAGCTCTGGTTCTTCATCTTCCATTTCCAACTCATTTCTATGTCGGTTTGAACAATCCATTTCTCGATCATACTGAATCCCCCATTCCATTTCCTGTCCAACTAACTTCCTCCCATCCATTTCCTTGTTAATCATGGTTCTCATGGGTCGTCCATGATTATCCAAAGCCATTCATATCTTTAAAATGCCTCATCAAGGCCCATACCCTTCTCTCGGTCCAATACCTCTTGAATCATGCCAATAAGCTCTCCAATAAGCCCACTAGGTCTTGCTGTGACCCATTGCCTCTCTGGTACATGGATTGGCTTCCAGAACTTGAGTTTGAAGCTGATCCAGGTCGCACCAATCTTAAAATCTCATATGGTATCAGAGCCAGGTTGGCTTTGGTATTAAGAGATCTAGTTCCTTCTTTCAATCATTTTTTTGTTGAGATTCTTGCTCTTGTGTGTTCTTGTGGTGTGTCTGAGAAGTTTCTGTAATAAAGTTGAGATCTTTGGTTCTGGTTCTCTAAGCTCGTGGGTTCTTGAGGTCTGGTGCTGGTTCTTCAGCTGTGTCGCAAGATTGAAGCTTTGAAGTCATTTCTGGTTCATAGAAGAGAAGATGGATGCAAACAACTTCAGCAAACTGGTTACTGTCCCGGTTGCTTTGAATGGAGGTTCAAACTACTTCCTGTGGTCTAGGCTTGTGAAGACTGCCATTGGAAGGTTAGGACTTTGGAGTCACATCACTGATGATGGTCCCACAGTGACCAATGAAGACAAAGAAGAAGAAGGTGAAGGGAAAGCTCTTGCCGTGGTTGATGCAAAGAAGTGGGTACAAGAAGACATGATGGTGCTCTCTGTGCTACAAGCATCTCTTGAGGTACCTCTTCGAGGCCTACAGCTACTGTGAGACTCCCAAACAACTGTGGGAGACACTCATGAAGAGGTTTGGAAATGTCTCCAACATAAGCCGTGTGTTTGAGTTGAAGAGATCCATAAGTCTTCTAAAACAAGATGGAGGGAACTCACCAAGCACATGGGAAAGTTTGGATCTTTGTGGTCTGAGCTTGAGAGCTTAAGACCCAATACTACTGATCAAGAAGCCCTCATGGAGAGAAGGGAGCAAGATCAGGTCTTTGGGTTGCTAATGACACTAGATCCATGTTACCATGATGTGATCAAGCACATCTTGAGGTCACCAACTCTTCCATCCATGGAGGAAGTATGTGCTCAACTTCAGAAGGAGGAAGAATCCCTCGGCCTCTTTGGAGGAAAAGGAAAGGGTGAGCTTTCTATAGCACACCAAGCTGAAGAGATACAAGCTAATAAGGCTGCTTACCGAGGTGATGGAAAGAAGTATGAGAGGTATGAGGGAAGCTGCGAGCATTGCAAGAGGCAGGGACATAAGAAGAGTCAGTGCTGGATTATCCATCCACACCTCAGGCCAAGCAAGTTCAACAAGGACAGAGAAGCAAGAGCCAACATTTCTACTGGAGCCAATGGTTCTGGCTCAGCAGGAGCAAGTTCAAGTGCTAAGGGAAGTGAAAATGAAGGGCGTGCGATGACTTCTCATCAGCTGAGTGGAAAGAGCTTGGACCAAGAGGTGATTACTAAGGCTGACTTTGAGCCATTCCTCCGAGCTCTCAAGGAGTCTGGTAACAAACTCGGAAACACTCTTGGCTACTCATACTATGCTCATACTATGCCTAGTACCACTGATAGGTTGCTAGACTTGTTTGAAGATCATATACTGCTAAATCTCACACTAGTGTTTCTGATAAATTACTAGATGTGCTAGGGAACTTGAAAAGCACTCCTAAGACTCATATTGCTAGAAACATGCATAAAGCATTGATAATTGATTCCGGCGCATCTCATCATATGATTAGTGATAATCACCTTATTAAAAGATATAGAACCTGCTCATGGTCATGTCATGATTGCTAATGGAGATAGAATTCCTATTAAAGGCATTGGTAGCTTAAAACTTTTTGATAAGAATTCTAAAGCCTTCTACATGCCTGAGTTCACTTCTAATCTTTTATCTGTCAAGAAAGGCACCACTGATCTTCAATGCAATGTTATCTTTAGTCCTAATGATGTGAAGTTTCAGGATATTAAAAGCAGTAAGTTGATTGGACAAGGAGCAACCAAGGGAGATCTTTATATGCTTGAAGTCTTATCTCCTATCTCTAGTTCCTGTTTCTCTTTTAGTTTTGTTTTGCCTATGAATAAAAATTCTTTGTGGCATGCTAGACTAGACCATCCACATGTTAGGGCTTTAAACATTATGTTACCAGGTGTCATGTTTAAAATGATGATTGTGAGGCTTGTACTTTGGGAAACATTGTAAGACTGTTTTCAAAGATCATCTACTATCTATGAAAACTGTTTTGATTTGATTCACTCAGATGTTTGGACAGCCCCTTGCTTATCTAGAGATGATTATAAATATTATGTCACATTCATTGATGAAAAATCCAAATACACCTGGTTAACACTCATTAAAACTAAAGATAGAATCCTTGATGCATTTAAAATTTTCAAAGCTATGTTACTAACCATTATCATGCCAAGATTAAGATTTTCAGGTCTGATAATGGTGGGGAGTACACTGGCCATGCATTCAAGGATCATCTAGCTCAACATGGGATTCTGTATCAGACTAGCTGCCCTTATACTCCTCATCAGAATGGAGTGGCTGAAAGAAAGAGTAGCATCTCATGGAGGTTGCTCGGTCTATGATGTTTCACAGAGTGTTCCTAAGAGGTACTGGAGTGATGCTGTAATGACTGCCTGCTACTTGATCGACAGGATACCAACCAGAGTTCTAGGGATCAGTCTCCTTTGAGGTTCTCAACAAGAGTAAACCAGTTCTGGATCACTTGAGGACTTTTGGGTGTGTGTGCTATGTGATGGTACCAGGCGAGCTGAGAAACAAGTTAGAGGAGAGGAGCACCAAAACCATGCTGGTTGGGTATTCAACATCCCAAAAGGGATATAAATGCTTTGAGCCAGTTGCTACAAGAGTTCTGGTGTCAAGGGAAGTAAAGTTCATGGAAGAGAAAGGTTATTATTATGGAAAGAATTGGGAAGAGCTTGAAGGTCTCTCTCAACCATCAGATGCTGCTACTGGTTTGAGAAACATTCTACAGAGACTTGGTATTGGAGTGTACCAGGACCAGAGTAGGCGTGAAGAACCTTCTCCAGTTGCTTCTGAAGAATCATCCCACTTTGAACATGAGGGGGGAAATGAATCAGAAGCTGGAAGACTACCAGACCAAGATCAAGGCTCGGGCGAAGCTGGTAGTCTAGGAGATCACAGTTCTGATGTTCCTGTCCAAAGTGGGGAAGAGAATGCAAGAGAAGACCAGACTGGAAGACAAGAAACTGGTGAAGAAGACCAAACACAAGAAGAGGAAGCTGTTGAGGAAGAAGTGGTGGTACCTTTGAGAAGAAGCACACGGCAAAGGAAGGATCCTTCCAACTGGGTAAACACGAGAGTGTACTACAATGCCCAGGCTGTGGAGCATCTTTCCCAAGCAGTGTGTTCCTTTTCTCACTATCCTGAAGAGCATTGTGCTTTCATGACAAGCTTAGACAAGAGCTTTGTCCCAAGGTCATATGAAGAAGTAATGATGCATGTAGATTGGAAAGAATCTTTGGGATGAGGCTAATGCTATGATAAAGAATGACACTTGGTATGAGAGTGCATTGCCAAAAGGGAAGAAGGCAGTAACTAGTAGGTGGATCTTTACTATCAAATACAAGCCTGATGGAACTGTGGATAGGAAGAAAACAAGACTGGTGGCTAGAGAATACACTCAGACCTATTGAGAGGACTACATTGACACATTTGCTCTAGTTGCTAAGCTGCACACAATCAGAATAGTTCTATCTCTTGTTGTGAATCTTGAGGGGATTTTGGCATATGGATGTGAAGAATGATTTTCTTCAAGGAGAACTAGAAGATGAAGTATATATGCATCCTCCTCCTGGTCTTGAGAGCCTAGTGAAGCAAGGAAATATCTTGAGATTAAAGAAGGCTATCTATGGGATGAAGCAGTCACTGAGAGCTTGGTACAACAAACTGAGTACTACATTGAATGGTCGAGGCTTTAGGAAATCTGAGCTAGATCACACCCTCTTTACCCTCACCACTTCCTCAGGAGTTGTCTGCCTTCTTGTGTATGTGGATGATATCATCTTAACAGGCAGTGACAAAGAAGGGATTCAAGCCACAAAAGAGTTTCTAAAATCAGTATTTGAAATAAAAGACTTGGGACAGATGAAGTACTTTTTTGGGATTGACCTGTGTAGATCAAAGGAAGGGTTGTTTATCTCTCAAAGGAAGTATGTATTGGATATATTGAAAGAAGCTGGTGCTTATGGAGGAAGAACTTCTAGGATGCCCATGGAAGATGGGTATAAGATCCCACGTGAGGGGGAGAAAGAGAATGGCAAGCCATTCCATGATCCAAAGCTGTATAGGAAGCTTGTGGGGAAGCTGATATACTTAACCATTAAAAGGACAGATATATGCTTTGTTGTGAATCAAGTAAGCCAGCATACAAGCTCCAAAGGAGCACCACTAGCGCATGGTGGAAAGAGATCTCATGTATCTGAATGGAACTCAAGGTCTTGGTATATGGATGGGCTGCAATAGAAGCACTGAAGTTGTAGGTTATTGTGATGCAGATTGGGCTGGTGACAAAACTGATAGAAGGTCTACAACTGGTTACTGCACTTTCATTGGAAGAAACATGGTAACCTGGAAGAGTAAGAAGCAAAAGGTGGTATTATGCTCTAGTGCTGAGGCTGAGTATAGAGCCATGCTGAAGCTTACCAATGAGTTGGTTTGGATCAAGGGTATCCTTAAACACTTGGAGATAGATCAGTCAGCACCTATGACAATGCACTGTGATAATCAAGCTGCTATACACATTGCTACAAACTCAGTGTTTCATGAGAGAACCAAGCACATTGAAGTTGACTGCCACAAGGTTAGGCAGATGATAGTGATGGGAGTAATCTAGCCATGTTACACAAAGAGTGAAGATCAGCTGGCAGATGTATTCACCAAGGCATCTAGGCAGAAGACAATGGAGTCCATACACATCAGACTTGGGCTCATTGATCTCTCCTAAGGGCTAGTTATATATTCTCCGATCATGAGATCTTTACTTTTTCCTCATCAAAGTTTTGTCCCAATGGGTTTTCTTTGATGAGGTTTTTAATGAGGAAGATCTCATGGTCCTTCCAAGCTTGACTTGTTTCACATGGTCAAGCTTGAGGGGGAGTGTTAAACTTAGCATAGAAAAGTATATGAATAATGAGATGAGGAGGTGCATAAGGTCAGGTGAAAAACAAGTCACTGTAGCAGTAACTTTTAGTTACCTCAGTAAAAGAAAGTTACTGCACAGTAAGAGTGAAAAGGAGTTACCATGGTGAGAAGAAGTAATGGCAAGGTCTTTGGATGGAAGGGAAGGCTTTTCATAAAGAATCAGACCGTTTATGGATAAGGTGGGACGCGCCTGGACAGGCTGGAACAGGCTGAAAAGGTGCCAAAGCATGTGAGCAATCTGAGCTTTCATTTCAAACCAGCCAGCCTTCTCATGTTGACTCCACATGCTTATACAGTGATTAGTCTTAGAGAAACCCTTGTAACTCGCCATAATAGAAAGTTAACGATTTGTATTCTCTCTCTCTCTCTCTCTTGTTCATCATCATAATCAAATATTCTTAAGACTATGGGTTCTTAATCTCTTATCAAATCTCTACATAAATCTCTTCTACTCTCTCTAATCTATCATTAATCTCTTAATACCATCTCTATCTTTAAATCTCATAGCTACAAGCCTTGTCTTGTTTCTATCAACTGTTCCATCAGGCTTGTACTTGATTGTGAAGATCCATTTGCTTGATACTGCCTTCTTCCCTTAGGTAACTCACTTTCATACCATGTATCATTTATAATCCTTGCCAGCTTCATCATCTACAGATTCTCTCCATTCTTTGATCATCATGGCCTCTTCATAACTCCTTGGCACATAGCTCTTATCTATCTTCACCATGAAGCTGTAATGCTCGTCGTGGTACTGAGAGAAATAACACACAGCTTGAGAAGGATGCCCAACCACTGGGCATTGTAGTACACGCGAGTGTTTACCCAGTTGGAGGGATCCTTCCTCACCCGTGTGCTCCTTCTCAATGCTGGTGCTGGTTCTGGTTGCACCACAACTTGTTCTTCTGGTTCACTGATCCCTTCTTCTCCATGAGACTCACTTGTTCCATCTTCTTCTAGCTGACTTGCTTCAGCCCCATCTTGATGGTTACTAGTACCCACACTTTGATCATGTGTAGTAGAACTCTCTTCCCTCTCCTGGTTGAGATGTTCTTCTTGTATACTGCCCCCCTCATGATCAAGGTGGGGAACTCCACTAGCACCTGGTGCACTCCTCGGATTGCTTCCCATACTCTGCTGTTCTTGATTCACATTAATTCCAAGACCTTCTAGGATGATCCTCAAGGTAGTAGCTCTCTGAGGTAGGATCCTTCAGGTCCTCCTGATTCTGCTCCTCATAATAGCCTCTTTCTTTAACAAACTTCACCTCCCTAGATACAAGAACTCTCCTAGCATCCGGATCATAGCACTTATAGCCTTTCTGGCTTGAAGAGTATCCAACAAACATTGCCTTTGTACTTCTTGCCTGAAGTTTGTTCCTTAACTCTCCCGGGACCATCACATAGTAAAGACACCCAAAGACCCTCATATGTTCCAGTGAAGGCTTATGCTTGTTGAGTACTTTAAATGGAGATTGACCACTTAAGACCTGAGTAGGAATCCTGTTTATCAGATAGCAAGCAGTCACAACTGCATCACTCCAGAATCTCTTGGGAATGTTTGCTTGAAACATCATAGACCGGCCACCTCCATCAGATGCCTGTTCTTCCTCTCGCCACTCCATTCTGCTGAGGAGTGTAGGGACAGCTCGTTTGATGGAGAATACCATGCTGAGATAGGTGATACTTGAATGCTTGGCCAGTGTACTCACCACCATTATCAGACCTGAAAATCTTAATCTTGGCATGATAATGGTTAGTTACATATGATTGAAAGTTTTTGAATGCATCAAGCACCCTATCTTTGGTTGGAATTAGAGTTAACCAGGTGTATTTAGATTTTTCATCAATGAAAGAGACATAATATTTGTGAGATTCTCTAGACAAGCAAGGAGCAGTCCAAACATCAGAGTGAATAAGATCAAAACATTTCTCATAGACAGTAGAAGACTTAGGAAACACAGTTTTACAATGCTTGCCTAAAATACAAGCTTCACAATTATTGTTCTCAAAAGAAACACCTGGCAACATCAGTTTTAAAGCCTTATTATGAGGGTGTCCTAGTCTAGCATGCACAATGAATTTTTATTCAAGACAGAACCAGAAACAAAAGTAAAAGAACAGCTAATATCAGAAACAGGAGCAAGATCTTCAAGTAGATATAAGTCTGCTTTTGTCACTCCTTTTCCAATCAATTGGCTGCTTTCAATATCCTGAAACTTCACATCATTAGGACCAAATATAACATTGCAATTCAAGTCAGTTGCACATAGAAAGCAAGTTTGAAGTGAAATCAGGCATATAGAAAGCTCTAGATTCTTTATCAAACAACTTAAGCTGCCCTATTCCTCTAATAGGGATTTTATCACCATTTGCAATCATCATATTTCCATTAGCAGGCTTAATGTTTTTAATCAACCTAGTGTCACTGATCATGTGATGAGATGCACCAGAGTCAAAATGAGAGGCCGAGTGGTTGTAGAACTAGCAAGACAAGCAAGGATACTAGATGGATTATATGCATTCTCAGATTGCAATGCAGGATCAATTCTAGCAATATGGGCATTCTTAATATGATCATATATGTCCAATGAATCACTAAACATCCTATCAGTCTTAGCAACCATAGAAGCACCATAAGAATACCCAAAAATGTTACCATTTTCCTTGAAGCTTTTGATGAGAGCATCCAGGTCAGACTTCTTTAGGTAGTCCTGATCATTGTAGTTGCGGTTACTTGATCCACCTGTATAGGCCACCAAGGACTTTCCATTGTCTGCCTCATTCTCTCCATCTTGACCCTTACTAGTATTCACTCCACATAGGTGAGCTCTTGTGATATGATCATGGATAGGACAGACAAGGAAGACAAGGAGGTCATGGACCAGTCAGCTAGTGAGGATGCCTTAGCCATTTCCATTGGACCTATGACTCGTTCCAGAACCAAGAAACTCAAGGAAGCTGTTGGAAGATTGCTCAAGAGTGCTTTGGAACAAGAAGAATGCCTTAATCCGAGATTGATCAATCAAGACACACTCATCACCATCCAAGCCATCCCATCATCAGCTAATCATCATCTAGGCAAGTGGCTTGTGTGTACTCTTTTCCCTTGGTTGGTTTTGTCCCACTGGGTTTTCCAACTAAGGTTTTTAATGAGGCCACAAGTTCACTTTCATATCACCTAGATGATGTATCTTAGAGCATTCTGGATGCATTGGATTAACTATCTATCTATCTTATGTTATCTTTAGTCTATGGTTTTTATTTCATGTTTTAAAGTCCACAAACTATTTTAATTTAGTCTAAGTCTTTGGTCTTTGTTTGATTGCCAAGGGAGTGTGTTCCCTTTAATGATTTCGAGAAACTTATGCATGTTCGAGTCTCTCTATTTAAACTTGTCGCAGCCTCTTTTCTAATCTAAGCAATCTTTTATCTAAACCTAGTTCTCTTTAGACTTGTTCTTGAGTGATCTTGTTTGTGTGTAATATCCAGCAGCCCAAGGGTGTCTCTTTCGGTGTGTCATATCCGAACTAGTCATCTAGGAGTATCAAGGAGCCTTCTGCAGCCTCTTGTGTCACCATTCAACCCACACGCCTTGATAAACTGGAGTCTCTGACTCATTTAGGCAAGGATCTATCCTATCTCTTCCAGAGCATCATCCTAGGATCTCATTAAGTGGTATCAGAGCAACTCTGGATAGGGATGTTCTCGATCTCTCTTTGGTTTCAATTTGAACTCTTGGCTTCTTTGATAACCTATAGATCTGTGATTTGCTGATTGTTTTCGTTGAATCTAATCATCTTAACATCGGTTGTTAATCAATCTGTGATTGAATCTTGTAGGATCTAAGTGTTCTTACCATATTTTGATTCAAATAATCTGATCCGTGTACAAGAAGTAATCAAGTTGTTTGATCCGATCAAATATGTTTCTTTTAGGGTTTTACTTGTTCAAGTGTTTGATCTGCTCTTGCTAGACTTGGATTTATGTGTGTTTAATCTATAGATCTTCATCTGATACATCTGATCTAAGTTGTCGATTTGAATTCTAAAACCTTGATCTGCAAGTTTGCGTTTGATCTTGTTGTTTTGCCATTCGGATTTTGTTTTCCTTTAAACATCTTACTTGTTTAAGTGTTTGCTGGATCAGGTACTATGGTTCACGAGTCAGAAGAGGAGGCAGAACTAGTAAGAAAGAATAAGCTTTTGATGGAAGCCATGACTGCAACTCTAAACCAAACTATCCAAACAACCATGGCTGAGATGATGAAGGTCAGTGTGAGAGAAATCGAGATGAGTTGAGACAGGAGATGAGACAAGCTACTGGCCAGGGTCATAGTAATGAGTCTAGGAGGAACAGACGGAATCAGACTCGACAAGAACATACTGGATCAGAAGAAACTGACAACTACTATGAGCGGAGCAATAGCTCCTCATCTAGGGAAAGCAGAAGGAGACCTAGGCATGACCATGAAGGAAGAAGGCATCGTAGAGATGAGTATGCTGGGATCAAACTTAAGATACCCCTTTTCATGGCAAGGCTGACCGGATGCTTATTTGGAGTGGGAAAATAAGATTGAGATTGTGTTCAATTGTCAGCACTATACCAATGCTCAAAGGATTCAACTTGCAGCAACCGTGTTCCATGACTACGCCTTGAGTTGGTGGGATCAGCTGGTTACTACTAGACGTCTTAACCAAGAGTATCCAGTGGAGACATGGAATGAGATGAAGTCTCTCATGCGCAAAAGGTTTGTGCGAAGCCATTACCACTGGGATCTACATCAGAAACTAAGAAAGCTCACTCAAGGATCCAAAACCGTGGAAGAATACTATCAGGACATGGAGTTGTTGATGCTGAGAGCTAGCATATCAGAGGATAGAGAAGCTACCATGGCCAGGTTTCTAGGAGGTCTTAACCGAGATACAAGATAGTGTGGAGATGCAACATTATGTGGAGATAGAGGAGATGCTTCACAAGGCTATCTCAGTGGAACAACAACTCAAAAGAAAGAGCCATTCACGCTATGGATCAGCTAAGTATCATGGGTCTAAGGAAGACAAGCCTAGCTATCATAAGGAGAGCAAGCCACAGCCTAAAGAAGAAACTAAGCCGAGCAGTGTCCTCAACAAAGATAAGGCCAAGGTGGAAGCTTCTGGTTCAAGGGCTCGTGATGTTAAGAGTTTTAAGTGCCACACTAATGAGTGCACCAACAAGCGTGTGATGATCCTCCTTCACAATGGGGAATATGAGTCTGAGAATGATGAGCCTAAAAAGGAGGAAGGATCCAGTTCAGAAGAGGAGTATGTAGCCAATCCGGTTACTGGAAGATTGTTGGTAGCAAGCCCTTAACTTGCAAAATAAGGCTGAGGAATTGGAGCAAAGAGAAAACCTGTTTTATACAAGGTGTCTGGTACAAGGTAAAGTCTGCAGCCTCATAGTGGATGGAGGGAGTTGTGTGAATGTGGCCAGTGAGACCTTGGTGAGCAAGTTGGGATTAACAGTTCAGAAACATCCAAAGCCTTACCGTTTACAGTGGCTTAATGAAGAAGGAGAGATGAGGGTTTCCAAACAGGTTATGGTCCCAATTGCTATAGGAAAGTATGAGGACGAGGTCTTATGTGATGTGATACCTATGGAGGCTGGACACATTCTTCTTGGCCGACCTTGGCAATCAGACAGAAGAGTGATACATGATGGATACTCTAACAAACATACGTTCGAGTATAAGGGGAGAAAGACAGTGTTAGTTCCATTAACTCCTAAAGAAGTTCATCAACTTCAACTTCATGGCATGCCTAGAACTATAGTTTCTGATAGAGATACCAAGTTCTTAAGTTACTTTTGGAAAACACTTTGGCCTAAGCTAGGCACTAAGTTATTGTTCTCTACTACTTGTCATCCGCAAACTGATGGACAGACTGAAGTAGTTAATAGAACCTTAGAGACTCTCTTGCGTGCATTCATTAAGAAGAACTTGAAATCATGGGAAGACTATTTGCCTCATTGTGAATTTGAATATATCATGCTATGCATTCTGCTTCAAAGTATTCTCCCTTTGAAATTGTTTATGGGTTCAATCCCACCTCTCCTTTGGATCTAATGCCTTTACCTGAGTGTGAAAGAGTTAGTCTTGATGGCAAGAAGAAGGCAGAGTTGGTACAGCAACTTCATAAGCAAGCCAGGCTTAACATTGAAGAGAAAACCAAGCAGTATGTCAAGCATGCAAACAAGGGCAAGCGTGGAAGGGTCTTTGAAGTAGGTGATCTAGTATGGGTTCACCTAAGAAAAGAAAGGTTCCCTGATGAATGAAAATCCAAGCTCATGCCGAGGATAGATGGACCTTTTGAGATCATAAAGAAGATCAGCAACAATGCCTACAAGCTGGACCTCCAAGGTAAGTATAATGTGAGTAATGCCTTCAATGTTACTGACTTGGTTCCTTTTGTTGTGGGTGAACCAGATTTGAGGACAAATCCTTTTCAAGAGGGAGGGGATGATATGATCATGGATAGGACAGACAAGGAGGACATGGACCAGTCAGCTGGTGAGGATGCCTTAGCCATTTCCATTGGACCTATGACTCGTTCCAGAACCAAGAAACTCAAGGAAGCTGTTGGAGGATTGCTCAAGAGTGCTTTGGAACAAGTAGAATGCCTTAATCCGAGATTGATCAATCAAGACACACTCATCACCATCCAAGCCATCCCATCATCAAGCTGATCATCATCTAGGCAAGTGGCTTGTGTGTACTCTTTTCCTTGGTTGGTTTTGTCCCACTGGGTTTTCCAACTAAGGTTTTTAATGAGGCCACAAGTTCACTTTCATATCACATAGATGATGTATCTTAGAGCATTCTTGATGCATTGGACTAACTATCTATCTATCTTATGTTATCTTTAGACTATGGTTTTTATTTCATGTTTTAAAGTCCGCAAACTATTTGAATTTAGTCTAAGTCTTTGGTCTTTGTTTTGATTACCAAGGAGCGTGTTCCTTTAATGATTTCGAGAAACTTGAGCATGTTCAAGTCTTCTCTCTATTTAAACTTGTCGCAGCCTCTTTTCTAATCTAAGCAATTTTTTTATCTAAACCTAGTTCTCTTTAGACTTGTTCTTGAGTGATCTTGTTGGTTTGTAATATCCAGCAGCCCAAGGGTGTCTCTTTCGGTGTGTCATATCCGAACTAGTCATCTAGGAGCATCAAGGAGCCTTCCGCAGCCTCTTGTGTCACCATTCAACCCACGCCTTGATAAACCGGAGTCTCTGACTCGTTTAGGCAAGGATCTATCCCATGTGTTCCAGAGCATCATCCTAGGATCTCATTATCTTGCATCTCTGTCCCTCATGAACTTGGCCGGCTTAAGATGTGGATGGAGGATCCAGCACTGGCTCTTCTTATGACCTTGCTTCTTGCAGTGATCACAATTTCCATTGAACCTCCTCTCTTCATATTTTCCATGCGCAGCTTTGTTAGCTTGTGGAGTAGCTTCACTTGGTTCAGCTTGAGTAGCCTTATTAGCCAGAGACAACTCTCCTTTCTTCCCAAACAACCCAATAGAGCCTTGCTCCTTTTGGATCCGAGCACACACCTCCTCAAGGTCTGGAAGAGTGTCCTCTCTCAACAGGTGCTGTATGAGTCCATTGTACGGCGGATTCAATGTGAGAAGAAGACCAAACACCTTTTCTTGTTCACGTCTCTTATTCAGCTCATCAGCATTAGTTGTACTCGGCCTTAGCATCTCAAGCTCTGACCACAATGACCTGAACCTCCCAAGGTGCTTTGTAAACTCCATATCTTCTTGAACCAAGCTATTGATAGATTGCTTGATCTCAAACACCAGGCTCAGGTTTGAAGTGTTTCCATACACTTTCTTCAAGGTATCCCACAGCTCCTTAGCTGACTCACAGTAGCTGTATGCATCCAATAAGGTCGGCTCCAAAGATGCATGAAGTGTAGACAACACCATCAGATCTTCTTGTTGCCATTTCTCCACAGCTTCACTTGCCTTTGAGATATCTTCCGTGTCTTCTCCTTGAGTCAGCAGCTTTGGAGGCTCTCCAGATGTGATATGCCCCCACAAGCCCTTGCTCCCAATGGCGGTCTTCACCATCCTAGACCACACCAAGTAGTTGTTCCCTTTGAAAGAGACCATGACCTTCATCTTCGCTCCACTATCCGCTTTCACCAAGACTTGAACTTTCTTCTTAAGACTTCAAAGATCACCTTCAAAGACACCTCCTTTCAACACGCAACCAGCTTTCCCACCAAACAAGACTTCAAACACAGCACAGAACCTTCTTGAACTCGGCAAACTTCAAAAGGAACCAACTCGAGACCAGATCTTCAATATAAACGACAATGGACCAAACAACTTATTCTTCAAAGATCTAGCTTGGGATCTTTAAGAACACTCAAGAACACAGTTTGATAAGCCAACCTGGCTCTGATACCATAAGATTTCTATAGATCTTGATTGAGAAAGAGAGATTAGAAAAGACTTAAGAGAAATTAGAGGAGAGATTAAAGTATTAGAGACTTAAAGGGAGATTATGAGACTAAGAACATTTTCGGAAACATACTATTAGACTCTCATAACTTGCTTAATGATAATCAAAGTGAGGTTAAATATTTATGCAAGAGATATAAGGGCTTTCACTATTCAAAAGGAAGAAGCTAAAGCATGTGTAGTCAACAAGGTGGAGCGCCTAATTCAAACGTCAGCCTATGAGGATACTCGCACGTTCTGACAGGCTGTCAGCTTGCCAGACCTTGCCAGCCTGTCCAGCTCGCGTCCCTTATCCTCCACAACGGTCAGAAGTGATCAAGTAAGGCCGCGGTTAATGCAAGAGGTAACCCAGGTAAGTCTTCAAGGTAAATGGGTGAAGTTCACCTTGTACGGTCATGTGTACGGATCCCACATCCGTACAACCTGCCCTAAGTATGCACTTCACCCATTTCACTCTTCCAGCCTATATCTTGATCACCCCCTTCACTGTCCATCCCTACAGACCGTACAACACCCTAAGTTTGCACTCACATCTCTTCTTCTCCTTAAGATCCCAACACTTCATATCTTCTCATAACAATATGTAACTCCTCTTCTCAACAGGAGGTCAACTACTGGTTATTGTACATTCATTGGAGGTAATCTGGTTACTTGGAAGGGTAAGAAGCAGAAGGTCATCTCCTGTTCAAGTGCTGAAGCTGAGTATAGAGCTATGTTGAAGCTGACAAACGAGTTGGTGTGGATCAAGGGTATTTTGAAGCATCTAGAGATTGAGCAGTCTACTCCCATGACCATGCATTGTGACAATCAAGCAGCTATCCACATTGCTTCTAACTCAGTCTTTCATGAGAGAACAAAGCACATAGAAGTTGATTGTCACAAGGTGAGACAGATGATTATACTAGGAGTGATTCTGCCATGCTATACAAGAAGTGAAGACCAGCTTTCAGATGTGTTTACTAAGGCAGCGAGATTAAAGACAATGGAGTCCATACTATCCAGGCTTGGACTCATTGATCTTAACCCCATGAGCTGATCCCCTCGTCATGAGATCTCTACTCTTTTTCCCTCATCAAAGTTTTGTCCCATTGGGTTTTCTTTGGTGAGGTTTTTAGAGAGGGAAGATCTCATGGCAATCCAAGCTTGACTTGTTCCAAATGGTCAAGCTTGAGGGGGAGTGTTGAGATGAGGTGATGAAGAGTTGATATATTGAGAGAGGAAGAGATTTGGAGAAGATAGTAACTTTTGGGATTTACCACAGTAACTTTAGTTTTACTGTGGTAACTAAGTTAAAAGCTTTGGAAGTTACCTTGCATCCCTTTGGAGAGTGGAGCACGACCTAAGAGAAGTCTGGATAAGGGATGAGCAGTCTGGAGAGGAAGAAGAGAGTCTTGGACACCCGGTCATGTGCTGGAAAGGAGAAAATGCTTTAGCTTGTTGCAAGCATGTGAGAAAGCATAGCCAAGTATTTCAAAAGGAGTTCCAGCCTGTCCATTGACTCCACATGCTTATAAATTTCGAAAACCCTTGTTGCTCTCTCTATATATTCTTGTAAACCTCATCAGATATCAATTAATGAAGTTTTGAGTCTCTCTCTCTTTATTCTCACCAGAATCTCTTAATCTCTCTAATCTTGTCTAATCTTTTCATCTAATTATCTCTAATTGTTTGAATCATGCTCTAAAACACAAAACTATTTATGGATGGGCTGCAATAGAAGCACTGAAGTTGTTAGTTATTGTGATGCAGATGGGCTGGTGACAGAACTGATAGAAGGTCTACAAGTTCTTGCGTTCATTGGAGGAAACATGGTAACCTGGAAGAGTAAGAAGCAAAAGGTGGTATCATGCTCTAGTGCTGAGGCTGAGTATAGAGCCATGCTGAAGCTTACCAATGAGTTGGTTTGGATCAAGAGTATCCTTAAACCCTTGGAGATAGATCAGTCAGCACCTATAACAATGCCTTTGTGATAATCAAGCTGCTATACACATTGCCACAAACTCGTGTTTCATGAGAGAACCAAGCACACTGAAGTTGACTGCCACAAGGTTAGGCAGATGATAGTGATGGGAGTAATCTTGCCATGTTACACAAAGAGTGAAGATCAGCTGGCAGATGTATTCACCAAGGCATCTAGGCAGAAGACAATGGAGTCCATACACATCAGACTTGGGCTCATTGATCTCTCGCCTAAGGGCTAGTTATATACTCTCCTGATCATGAGATGTTTACTCTTTTTCCCTCAGTAAAGTTATGTCCCAATGGGTTTTCTTTGATGAGGTTTCTAATGAGGAAGATATCATGGTCCTTCCAAGCTTGACTTGTTTCACATGGTCAGGCTTGAAGGGGAGTGTTAAACTTAGCATAGAAATGTATATGAATAATGAGATGAGGAGGTGCATGAGGTCAGGTGAAAACAAGTCACTATAGCAGTAACTTTTAGTTACCTCACTAAAAGAAAGTTACTGCACAGTAAGAGCGAAAAGGAGTTACCATGGTGAGAAGAAGTAATGGCAAGGTCTTTGGAAGGAAGGGAAGGCTTTGCATAAAGGATCAGACCGTTTATGGATAAGGTGGGACGCGCCTGGACAGGCTGGAACAGGCTGGAAAGGTGCCAAAGCATGTGAGCAATCTGAGCCTTTCATTTCAAACCAGCCAGCCTTCTCATGTTGAATCCACATGCTTATACAGTGATTAGTCTTAGAGAAACCCTTGTAACTCGCCATATATATGTGTAACCTCCCTCATAATAAAAAGGTAACGAGTTTGTAGTCTCTCTTTCTCTCTTGTTCATCATGATAATCAAATATTCTTAAACCATGGGTTCTTAATCTCTTATCTTCTTAATCTCTCATCAAATCTCTACACAAATCTTTTCTACTCTCTTTAATCTATCATTAATCTCTTAATACCATCTCTATTCTAAATCTCATAACATCCATCTGCCAAAGTCCCCACTCAGAGATTCACAGCAAGAGATAGAACTATTCTGATTGTGTGCAGCTTGGCAACCGGAGCAAATGTGTCAATTGTTGACATGAAGGCATAAATGACCAAGAAGAAGACATCAAGTTTAGGCAAGCATTCGGAATGATCAAGAAAGAATCCTCACCTGTCTGCAGTTAGGGTCAAGGAGTGACCTAACGTGTCTTACAAGACAAGGTAAGGTTTATACTTGAGAATGAAGGATGCAACTTGCCTTAGAATAAAAGAAGATGTCGACAATAGGGAGAAGACCGTTGAGGAAGAAGTCATGGGTGGTATGAAGGAGAGAGAGACGTTCAGGACCTGTCCCTTTCCACCATGGCTGGACGTGCACTGCCAAGATCAGCCTCATTGTTTATTCTTTTCTCTAGTCAACTTGCCAATTGTTTAACATTTGTTTTAGCCTATTTAAAGGCATGTATTCAGAACAAATGAATCAAGGAAATAAGAGTATTCCTCATTCTTAATATCTCTCTCAACTCGCCTATCTCTCTCCCCCTCTCCGGTTGCAATGTCTCTCTTAACTCTCTCTTAATCTCTTCTTTATTCTTCAAATCTTCATGGTATCAGAGCATCAAAGCTCTTGAACCTATTCTCTTCCGCAAACAAGCTTTACTCTGTTCTTAATTCTTATTTTGTTTCTCTCTCTGTTCTTGGTGTTCTTCACTCTGTTTCAAACTCATATCTCTGTTCTTGAGTACCTGGCGAATTGAAGATGGACAACAACAGATCTCTGACCATTCCTGTGACTTTGAAAGGGATTAATTATCTCTTATGGGCCAGGATGGTAAAGAATGCCCTTGGAGGAAAAGGTTTATGGAGTCATGTATCAACTACAGCAGCTCCAAAACAGACTGTCCAAGGAGAAGATGGAAAGGAGATGGTGGTAGCTGATGAAGACAAATGGGGTCAGGAGGATCTCATGGTTCTCACGGCCCTCCTAAGCTCACTTGACCCAGCTATTATGGAGTCTTACTCATACTGTGAGTCTACCAAGCAGCTGTGGGATACTCTCTACAAGGTTTATGGAAATCAATCCAACCTCACCAGAGTATTTGAAGTAAAGAGAGCTATCAATGCTCTCAGCCAAGGAGAAACAGAGTTCCAACCTCACTTTGGCAAGTTTAGGTCTCTGTGGGCAGAGCTGGAGCTCCTTAGACCTCACACCACTGATCCGGATACCTTGAACTCTAGGCGTGAGGAGGATAAGGTGTTTGGGCTGCTGCTGACACTCAACCCATCCTATGGAGGCCTTATCAAGCATATCCTGAGAGCTGAGAAGTTACCTGACCTTGATGATGTGTGTGCGCAAATCCAGAAGGAGGAAGGATCTATGGGGTTATTTGGAAACAAAGGAGAATTAACCATGGCTCATCAAGCTGAGGAAGCAGTGGCAAACAAGGCAGCATACAAGCAGGATGAGAGGAAGATCTTGATCTGTGACCATTGCAAGAAGAAAGGTCACATGAAAGACAAGTGCTGGATTCTCCATCCTCACCTTAAGCCAAACAAGTTCAAGGAGCCACGCTTCCAAGATGCAAGAGCTCACCTCTCAGCTGATGGAACTGAACCAGTGACTCCAAGCTCAATGTGCTCCAACAACCAGGGTGGAGGAAGTGCCATGACCTCTACATCAATGTACTCCACAGCAAGGACCAACCAGGATGAGACTATCAGGCGATCTGACTTGGATGCTCTCATCAAGGCCTTGAAAGAAAACTCTGGTATACCTAAAACCCTTGGTTTTTCACACAATGCTTGTCACACTGCTAAGGGTTCTCAAAACAATTTTAAGAATGCTAGACCATTAATTATTGACTATGGTGCTTCCCACCATATGATTAGTGACTCTAGTTTAATTAAAATGTGAAACCTGCCTTAGGGAATGTGATGATTGCAAATGGTGATAAAATTCCAATAAGAGGTATAGGTGAACTGAAATTGTTTGATAAAGTGTCTAAAGCCTTTTACATGCCCACATTTGCATCAAATTTAGTCTCTGTTAAAAAGGCCACTAATGATCTAACTGTCATGTTACATTCACTCCTAATGAGGTTTACTTTCAGGATATTGAGTCTAGTAGGTTGCTTGGCAAAGGTGTGACCAAGGGAGACTTGTACTTGCTTGAAGACACTCGGCCAGTAGCTGATTTATCTTGCTATTTCAATTCTGTTTCTCAATTCCCTAAAGATGTAATATGGCATGCTAGATTAGGACATCCCCATTCTCGTGCCTTGAACATCCTGTTGCCTAGTATTGTTTTTAAAAGTGATTGTGAGGCTTGTATCTTAGGAAATCATTGTAAGAATGTGTTTCCTAAATCAATGACCATCTATGATAATTGCTTTGATCTTGTTCATTCTGATGTGTGGACTGCTCCTTGTGCATCTAGAGAACAGCATAAATACTTTGTGACATTTATAGATGAGAAATCTAAGTATACATGGATCAAACTGCTGCAATCAAAAGATAGGGTGCTAGAAGCTTTTAAAATTTTCAAAATTATGTCACTAACCATTTTAATGTCAAGATAAAGATTCTTAGATCAGATAATGGTGGTGAATACACTAGCACAGCCTTCAAACAATACCTAGCTGCTCAAGGGATTATACAACAAACTAGCTGTCCTTACACACCCCAACAAAATGGTGTGGCAGAGAGAAAGAACAGGCACCTGATGGAGGTGGCCAGGAGCATGATGTTCCATGGAAATGTACCTAAGCGGTTTTGGGAGATGCAGTTGTCACTGCCACTTACCTCATCAACCGCACTCCCACCAGAGTACTTCAGGATGCCACACCATATGAGGTATTGAACAAGACTAAACCATCCATAGATCATTTGCGTGTGTTTGGTTGTGTTTGCTTTGTCTTAGTACCAGGAGAACTAAGGAACAAACTAGAGGCCAGAAGCACAAAGGCAATGTTTATTGGGTATTCAACACATCAAAAAGGATACAAGTGTTACAATCCAGAAACCAGGAGAGTTCTAGTATCCAGAGATGTTAAGTTCATGGAAGAAAAAGGCTATTATGATGAGAGGAGCTGGGGAGAACTCAAAGATCTATCTCAATCAGCCTCAGATAGAGCCAACAACCTGAGAGTCTTAATGGAAAGACTAGGGATCAGTTTACCAGATGCACCGGAAAAGGACAGGGAAGTGCCCACACAAGCTGTAGATGAAACAGTAGAAAATGTTGGAGTATCTCACCTTGATCCTGAGGGGGGCAGTGGAAACAACAATGAGCAATTTGCACAAGCTCAACCTGAAGATAACTCAGTATCACATGATCAAGATGAGATTCCACCAGAATCAGATGCTGAGACAGTACATGAGGCGCCAAATGATGAACCTGAACCTGAGCAGATACAGCCTTTGAGAAGGAGTACAAGAAACAGGAAACCAGCTTCAAATTGGATCAACACAAGGGTCTACTTTAATGCTAAAGCCGTAGCTCACCCAATCAGTGCAGCATGTTCTCTAGCCCAATATCCAGAAGAACATCAAGTCTTCATCAGTGAATTGGATCAGGAGTACATTCCAAAACCTATGAAGAAGCTATGCAACATGAGGAGTGGAAGGCATCTGTTGGAGATGAGATAGGAGCCATGATCAAGAACAACACTTGGTTTGAAAGTGAGTTTCCCAAAGGCAAGAAAGCAGTAACAAGTATGCTCATTTTCACCATCAAGTATCTGGCTAATGGAAACCAGAAAGGAAAAGACCAGATTGGTTGCAAGAGGGTATACTCAAGTATATGGTGAAGATTACTTGGATACTTTTGCACCAGTGGCCAAGCTACATACAAAAAGGATCCTCCTATCTCTTGCTGTCAACCTAGAGTGGGATCTATGGCAGATGGATGTGAAGAATGCATTTCTTCAAGGAGAATTAGAAGATGAAGTCTATATGAGACCACCTCCTGGCCTAGAAGATATGGTGAAACCAGGGAATGTCTTAAGACTAAAGAAGGCCATCTATGGCTTGAAGCAATCTCCAAGAGCCTGGTATCACAAACCAAGCACCACACTCAATGGGAGAGGCTTTGTGAAATCTCAAGCTGACCACACTCTCTTATCACTGACCAGCAGCCAAGGCATTGTAGTCATCCTTGTGTATGTAGATGATATCATCATCACTGGTAGTGACCAGGAAGGTATCTCCTCAACCAAAGCTTTCCTCAAAAATGCATTTGATATTAAGGATTTGGGAGAGTTAAAGTACTTTCTAGGGATTGAATTGTGCCGTTCCAAGGAGGGCCTCTTTCTATCCCAAAGAAAGTACACACTTGATATCTTAAATGAGGCAGGAGACCTTGGAGGCAGACAGGCCAGGACACCATTAGAAGAAGGCTACAAGGTGCTGCGAGAGGGGGAGTTTGATGCAACTCCATTCACTGATGTCAAGAAGTATAGGAGAATGGTTGGGAATGTTAGAATAATGAAAGAAAGAGAAAAAGAAGCAAAGCTGGTTGAAGAATACAATCTGGATCAAGCATACTTGACTTGCAAGGAAAGATGAAAGCTGTCCATACACCACTTGACCTAACCTGACTTGCAAGGCAAGGAAGGTGTTTGGAAAACTCTTGGACGTGGCTAAACCTCCAGAAACCCAAGGATACTTGGTTTGAAATCAAATGGAAGGTGCTGGTTTGAATTGGAAAAGAGGTAGTCACATGTGTGCTTTGGAGAAGCAACTGACCTGTCACTATCACACCAAGCTGAATGTGCCATCTTCCCTCCAGTCACTTTCTCTCATGCTGGACCTGCCATACCAGTCTTCCCCAACCAGTTCTGAACCTGCTCTGATCTCTTTCCCTACAAAATTAGTTATTTAAGTTTCCTGTTTTATTAGTAGTTTATTGTGCTTGCAATGTCTTGTAACTTGGCTATAAAGCCCCACATGTAACCCACGAAATTCTAAGGAGAATTGAGCCAACTCCTTCACTTATTCTCTGGTTCACAGTCTCTCAATCTCATACTCTCTGAAGTGTTAGTTAAATCTTTCCTTCAATCATTCTCTGGTTACTCTATTCTCTCAATCTCTTATTCTCACAAACTCTCCAATACTCTCACTTATAATTTCATCCATCCTTCATAGTCTCTGGTCCATATTAAACCAGTAGATCACAAACACTCTCCATAATCCCATCATTCTCACTTATACAGTCACAAATACTCTCTTTAATTCTCAGTATTTCTGGTCCAAACTAAATCAGAAGCTGATTCTCTTCTCTAAACTTATTCTCCATTTTATTCTCACCATTTTCTCTCAATTCTAACATGGTATCAGAGCCTCAGAGCTCCTGAAAACCTATTTTCACTTCCGCAAAATCTCTGTCAAAGTTTATCTTCAAAAAACAGTCTTGGATATCCACTGGTCCAAAGGTCTTCCAGGAGGAAGAACCTCACCAGAAACTAAGATAGGAGAGTATACCAGTCTGTGAAGTTCAAGAAAGTCTCAACAAGCTTCAACAAGTTCAGAAGATCCTGTTCCAGTTCAGTTTCTTGAAAAGAAAAAAAAGTGGGTACATTCTCTTGTCTACTGGTCTAAGCTCTCCAAGATGGAAACCACCACTGCAATGGCGACTCCAGAGACTTGTAGGGGTCCAAAGAAGAAACAAAATCACCTCCTCTGGTCCAAATTGCTGAAGAAAATTCATGATAGAAACCATTCTTGGAGCAAGGTCACTAAAGATACTTCAAAGCTTGGCTGTTCAAGCTATTCTCTGGACAACAAAGCTGAAGCTCATTCTCTGACCACCAGGACCCACGACCAGCAAGAGGACAAGAGGGGTTTGATGTGTGTATGTGACCTGAAGGAAGGAATCATCAAGAAGAGGTGTTGGATATTCAATCTACACCTCAAACAGTTTCAGTCTCACTAAGCCCCATGGGCTGGAGGTTCAAGAAACCAGCTCAGGTTCTTGATAAGTTGTGCCTCCTTAAAATAGAGAGCAAGAAGCCCATGTGTTCAGAGCCTACAGAAGATGTACATTCCTGTCCATGGAGAAATAGGCCCACTGCCCAACAACACTTTGGACACTGATTGTGTTCATTAACTCCCAAGATGGTAGAGAGGAAGATTGGTGCTGTGGAGAGATTGCTCAAGAGGTCTAACCTGAAGCCAAGAGGGTGCAACAGGACGTCTCCTCAAGAGAGAGAGACCATCACTAAGCCAAGAGGGCAATGGTCTCAATGTGTTTGCAATCATTGGCTCTCAGCTTCAAGCTTGACCATATATTCTCAATCTCAGGTCAAGCTTGAGGAGGGGTGTTAAATGAGAAGCCAATGATTCATTTTGAAGCTGAAGCAAAGGAAACAAGTGGAAATGACAAGGGACGCTCTTAGCTGTGCAAGGAGAAGGCAGTTCACTGAAAAGATGGCAGCTAACTCTTTCCAAAGTTCCCCTCTACAAGTGACTTTGCAAGGCCATTCAAAAGGGATTGAAGTGGGGGATTCAAGTTAAAGCCATGAGGGTAGACACTCCTCATTATCATCCCTAATACATTTTGGCTTGATCTCAACCCAAGAAGAAGGCAAGAAGCCAGAAGCAAGGGAGACAAGCTGTGAAATAAGAAGAATGTTCAAGAGAAACCATTTGAAGTGTGAAGCAAGGAAAGGGCGTGCCATACTTGCCAATAAAGTTGTCTAACCCCAGACTGGATAGCTTGTACTCTTTTTTCCTATAATTAGGTTTTTAATGAGGCAAGTTATCTCAGTTCCAAGCTTGCCCAAGGATTCCTATGTTCAAGCTTGAGGGGAGTGTTAGAATAATGAAAGAAAGAAAAGAAGCAAAGCTGGTTGAAGAATACAATCTGGATCAAGCATACTTGACTTGCAAGGAAAGATGAAAGCTGTCCATACACCACTTGACCTAACCTGACTTGCAAGGCAAGGAAGGTGTTTGGAAACTCTTGACGTGGCTAAACCTCCAGTAACCCAAGGATACTTGGTTTGAAATCAAATGGAAGGTGCTGGTTTGAATTGGAAAAGGTAGTCACATGTGTGCTTTGGAGAAGCAACTGACCTGTCACTATCACACCAAGCTGAATGTGCCATCTTCCCTCCAGTCACTTTCTCTCATGCTGGACCTGCCATACCAGTCTGCCCAACCAGTTCTGAACCTGCTCTGATCTCTCTTTCCCTACAAAATTAGTTATTTAAGTTTCCCTATTTTATTAGTAGTTTATTGTGCTTGCAATGTCTTGTAACTTGGCTATAAAGCCCCACATGTAACCCACGAAATTCTAAGGAGAATTGAGCCAACTCCTTCACTTATTCTCTGGTTCACAGTCTCTCAATCTCTCATACTCTCTGAAGTGTTAGTTAAATCTTTCCTTCAATCATTCTCTGGTTACTCTATTCTCTCAATCTCTTATTCTCACAAACTCTCCAATACTCTCACTTATAATTTCATCCATCCTTCATAGTCTCTGGTCCATATTAAACCAGTAGATCACAAACACTCTCCATAATCCCATCATTCTCACTTATACAGTCCCAAATACTCTCTTTAATTCTCAGTATTTCTGGTCCAAACTAAATCAGAAGCTGATTCTCTTCTAAACTTATTCTCCATTTTATTCTCACCATTTTCTCTCAATTCTAACAGGAAGCTCATCTATCTCACTATCACTCGGCCAGATGTGTGTTTGCTGTGAATCAAGTAAGCCAGCATATGCAAGTCCCTAAGATACATCACTGGAACATGGTGGTGAGAATCTTGAGATACTTAAGAGAAGCACCTGGTCAGGGAATATGGATGGCGTGTAACAAGAGCACTGAAGTGGTGGGGTACTGTGATGCTGATTGGGCTGGAGATAGGATTGATAGAAGATCAACCACAGGCTATTGTACCTTCATTGAAGGAAATCTGGTCACATGGAAGAGCAGAAGAAGGTGGTATCTTGTTCAAGTACTGAGGCAGAGTATAGATCAATGAGAAAGCTCACAAGTGAGCTAATATGGATCAAGGGACTGCTAAGGGACTTGGGGATTGAGATCAACACACCAATGACTATGCATTGTGACAATCAGGCCGCAATACACATTGCATCAAATTCAGTATTCCATGAGAGGACAAAGCATATAGAAGTGGACTGCCACAAGGTGAGACAAGCAGTAGAGCAGCAAGTGATACTTCCATGCTACACTAGAAGTGAAGATCAACTAGCTGACATATTCACCAAGGCAGCCAGCATCAAAGTTTGTGAGTTCATTCATCCTAAACTTGGACTCACAAACCTCACCTGTCACTGATCCTCTTGCCATGAAGTGTTCTACTCTTTTCCTTTGCTTGGTTTTATCCCAAGAGGTTTTCCAAGTAAAGGTTTTAATGAGGGAATGCTTCATGGAGTCCAAGCTTGACCTGAAGTTCCTATGGTCAAGCTTGAGGGGATGTTGACATGAAGGCATAAATGACCAAGAAGAAGACATCAAGGTTAGGCAAGCATTCGAATGATCAAGGAAAGGATCCTCACCTGTCCTTACAGTTAGGGTCAAGGAGTGACCTAACGTGTCTTACAAGACAAGGTAAGGTTCATACTTGAGAATGAAGGATGCAACTTGCCTTAGAATAAAAGATGTCGACAATAGGGAGAAGACCGTTGAGGAAGAAGTCACGGGTGGTGTGAAGGAGAGAGAGGACCTGTCCCTTTCCACCATGGCTGGACGTGCACTGCCAAGATCAGCCTCATTGTTTATTCTTTTCTTCTAGTCAACTTGCCTATTGTTTATCATTTGTTTTAGCCTATTTAAAGACATGTATTCAGAACAAATGAATCAAGGAAATAAGAGTATTCCTCATTCATACTATCTCTAAACTCTTATCTCTCTCCTCTCGGTTGCAATGTCTCTTAACTCTCTCTTAATCTCTTCTTTATTCTTCAAATCTTCACTTTTACCATCAAGTACAATGCAAATGGACAACCAGAGAGGAAGAAGACAAGACTAGTGGGGGATACACTCAAGTCTATGGAGAAGACTACTAGACACATTTGCACCAGTAGCTAAACTCCACACCATAAGGATCCTACTTTCAGTTGCTGTGAACTTGGAATGGGATTTATGGCAGATGGATGTCAAAATGCCTTTCTTCAAGGAGAGCTAGAAGATGAGGTCTACATGAGACCACCACCTGGTATGGAGGACATGGTCAAGCCTGGAAATGTCCTAAGATTGAAGAAAGCTATCTATGGATTAAAGCAATCACCAAGAGCCTGGTATCACAAGTTAAGTACAACCTTAATGGAAAGGGTTTGTTAAATCAGAACCTGATCACACACTCTTCACTCTCACCAGCAAGCAAGGATTGTGGCAGTTCTAATTTATGTAGATGATATCATCATCACAGGAAATGACAAGGAAGGTATCATCTCAACTAAAGCTTTTCTTAAATCTGCTTTTGATATTAAAGATTTGGGTGAGTTAAAGTACTTTCTAGGGATAGAAATATGCCGCTCTAAAGAGGGCTCTTCCTATCTCAAAGAAAGTACACACTTGATATCTTAAGTGAGGCAGGAAAGCTTAAAGAAATAACAGCCAAGACACCACTAGAAGAAGGGTACAAGGTCTTGGTGAGGGGTTTGAAGATGAACCATTTGGAGACTTCAAACTCTATAGGAAAATGGTTGGGAAGCTGATCTATCTTACCATCACAAGACCAGATATTTGCTTTGCAGTGAACCAAGTCAGTCAGCATATGCAAGCCCCTAAAGTTCATCATTGGAATATGGTGGAAAGGATTCTAAGATATCTAAGGGAAGCTCCTGGTCAAGGTGTATGGATGGGTTGCAACAAGAGCACAGAGATTGTAGGATACTGTGATGCAGATTGGGCAGGTGATAGAGTGGACAGGAGGTCTACAACAGGCTATTGCACCTTCATAGGAGGCAATCTAGTCACTTGGAAAAGCAAGAAGCAGAAGATTGTATCATGTTCAAGTGCTGAGGCAGAATATAGATCCATGAGAAAGCTGACCAGTGAGCTTATATGGATCAGAAACTTGCTAAAGGACTTGGCATTGAGACAACAACACCAATCACAATGCACTGTGATAACCAGGCAGCCATTCACATAGCCTCCAACTCAGTCTTCCATGAGAGAACAAAACACATTGAAGTGGATTGTCACAAGGTGAGACAAGCAGTGGAGCAGAAGATCATTCTACCTTGCTACACTAGGAGTGAAGATCAGCTAGCAGATATCTTCACCAAAGGAGCAAGTACTTAGGTCTGTGAGTCCATCCATCCAAGATTGGGACTCATAGACTTGTCCAGATCATGATCCTCTTAAGCCATGAAGCATCTACTCTTTTCCTCTTGTGTGTTTTGTCCCATTGGGTTTTCACACAAAAGGTTTTAATGAGGGATGTCTTCATGGGTTCCAAGCTTAACCATGCCTTATGGTAAAGCTTGAGGGGGAGTATTGAAATGAAGACATGAGAAGAGAAGAGAAAGAAGAGCATCCGGATGAGTTGAGATATGATCAGTACAAACTTGGAACACAAGTCAGTCCGCACAAGACTTGCCTACCAAGGAAGCAACTCGACCAGAGCTGAGTTTAGGAGGCAAGGAACTATTTTAAATAAGCAATGGAGTGTTCTGGAGTGCTTAGGACCGTTGGAGAGTTCAGGCAAGGTCAGAAGCAAGTTGGCATTTAAATATAGTAAAGATCACATGTTCCTTTTAAGGAGTGTGCCGTTTGGGTCCTGTCTCTTTCAAGCCTTGGGCAGCCTCATTCTTTATTCTTATTCTTGTTGTCTTATCTCACTTTGCTGTGCTATTTATATTGTAATTGTAAGCACATATCATCTAAGGAAATTAATCCTTCTCTTTACTCTTTGCAAACTCTCTCATCTCTCTCCCTCTCTTGTTCCACGGATTCCTCATCACTCATACTCTGTTCTTACTCTGTTTTACTCTGTTCTTCATTTTCTTTCACCATCTACTGGACACAGCTCTCTTTCCTTTTGACAAAGCACTCTCATACCATGTATCATTCTTGATCATAGCATCAGCCTCAGCATTGACCGAATCTCTCCATTCTTGTATCAGCATTGCCTTTGCCTCTTCATAGCTCCTTGGGACATAGCTCTCATCTAAACTCACTTGAAAGGCATAATGCTCTTCTGGATATTGAGCAAAGGAGCACACAGCTTGAGAAGGATGCTCCACAGCCTGGGCATTGTAGTACACTCTCGTGTTTACCTAGTTGGAAGGATCCTTCCTTATCCGTGTGCTTCTCCTCAAGGCTGGTACTGGTGCTTGTTGTTGTTCACTTTGCACTTCATCTTCTTGCACTTGCACTTGCACTTCTTCTTGAACCACACTCGGATCAGACTCTTCTTGATGATCTCTAGGCTCCACACCTTGATCACCACCTTGATCATGAGAGATAGAACTCTCTTGACCACTTGAACTCTCTCCCATTCCTTGGTTAAGAGTTTCTGGTTCACTTCCCCCCTCATGATCAAGGGTGGTGGTGTGACCCTGATCAGCTCCATACTAAAGAACATGAAGTCAAGGAAAGAAGGAGCTAGGAAATGGATCATGGCACGACCTGATGAGCTTTATGGAAAGCTAAAAGGCTTGATCCATGGTACTTGGAGAAAAGGCTATGAGCCTTGATGTGGCCTTTATAAAGCATGGACTGACTTTGGACAATCATGGACGACCTGTGACAACCCTGATTGACAAGTAAATGGATAGGATGAAGCTGGTTAGACAGGAAATGGAATGGGAGATTCAGTCCGATCGAGAAATGGACTGGTCAAACCGACATATGAATTGAGTTGGAAATGGAAGATTGAGAACCAGAGCAGGAAATGAAACATGATGAGGATCTTTATCATCCAAATGAGCATAAGGAGCAGCTTAGTCGGACCTGGAACAAGATGGATCGAGCCCAAGAAAGAGTTGTTGAAAAAGGCCTTTATCGGCCGAAGTGGAAGAACAAGCCAGCTTGGTTTATGATTGGCCCAATATGATTATGCACGACCATTATGGTCTATTTTAAGTGTATTTGGTTTTATTATTTATGTAAACTCATTAGGAAGAGGTTTTGGGCTTTATAAACCCATTAGAGGTTTGGTGTTTTAAATCAATTAGTAATAGGATTTGGTTTGGTTTTCCTAAACCACATTGGTTTAGGCTTAGGGTTTTATGTTTTATGCTTTTAAACAGCAGCACCACGTCCATGTAAATTTGGAATCATTCTTTTTATCAATAAACTTCTTTTGGTGCAAACCAGTCTTGAGACGACATGTCTCCTTTGTTCACAAGTGGTGAACGTTTCTATATCACACTAAAGGAGAGTTAATCTTCTGTGATCCATCCTAGACATCAAGCAGGACGCCCCTGTGTCTGAGGAGTAGCATAAACAACCTCTGAGCAATCCATAGCTCGAAGGTGAAGTCCATCCGCCATCCAAGAGACCTACAATCTCTTGATCCTTTCAACCACGCCCCTTCAAGTGTTTCAGGGACTAGACAGCCTATCCAGGGCCGTACCAAGTGGTATCAGAGCCTCTTGAAGGTTAGGGTTTGAAGTTTTCACCTAGGAGCACGACATCTATCAGTTACCTAGAGATCTTCTATGTCTGGATATGAAGAAGAGCTCACAATTCCATCTTTCTATGGAAAGATTGATACAGACGCATACCTTGATTGGGAAAAGAAGATGGAGTTTCTCTTTGGACTCCAATACTACACTGAAAAGAAAAAGGTATGTCTAGCAGTCACTGGACTCTATGGAAGTTCATTCTCATGGTGGCAAAGAGTTTCTCAGAGTAGGAGATTTGAAAAGAAACCACAAATTACTTCATGGGTTGAGATGAAGACCTTGATGAAGAAGAGGTTTGTCTCGCAGTGGAAACTTCCTAAACTAAAACCAGAAGCAGCAACAAAGCCTACTACTTTAGATCAGCCTGCCTGTTGGTCTGAATTGCCATCAAAACCGGCTGAGAGAAGATCTGTGGTTCCTGTTCTATCATTGAAACAAGAGGAGGAAAAGCTTCAAGCTCTATATTAGCTTCACCAACAAAACAGATTGAGGAGAGTCATGAAACTGAACCAGAACCAACAACTCTTTGTCTAAAACTTGTGAGATTAAGAGATTTAAGAGAGTTATATTATTTTTAGAGATTTGAATGTGTATATTGTTTATGCAAGTATTAATCGAGTTTGAAGGATGTATAAGGGAAATGTATTTGAGAGAAGAGATGAGTGTCTCAATACTTGCTTGATCTTATTAATGAGCTGAGGTTTACAATATATAGATGGAAGAGAGCTAGGGTATTGACCATACATTTAGTCTTAATCACTAGTCTAAGCGTGTGTAGTGGGTGATGGAAGCCTTGTTTGAAATGAATGGACCAGATGTGTCACACGCTTCACTCCTTTAGCCTGGCTCGTGCTGGAAGGAGCAACTCTGCTTTATCTCCAAACGGTCACAAGGCCATCCCAACCTTCCTTCTCCATCAGATACTCTTCAAGTCTCACTTGACCTTTCTTCCCATTTACCATTTGCCTTTCACGCACGGTAACCCTCATGTATGCGGACCGCCTCTATCCGTACACCTTGTGCTATCTTTGCACATTCAGAAATGTGCTTAGACAATGATCTGAAGTGGTCTTGGTCGAGGTAGTCCGTACATGTCATGCACAGTCCGTACAGTCCGTACTCCTCTCCCCTAAATGTGCCCAACTCTCATATCATCTCTTTCCCTCAATGCTCATCTCTTCTACTCTCTTATTATCAACTCCACAACTTAACACTCCCCTCAAGCTTGACCATGTGGAACAAGTCAAGCTTGGAATGCTGATCAGTCTCCCTCATTAAAACCTCAACAAGGAAAACCCATTTGGGACAAAACCTTTGAAGAGGAAAAAGAGTAGAGACATCTCAGCAGGAGAGTATTTAGTTGCTACCTCTTAAGTCAATGAGGCCCAGCCTAACGTGGATGGACTCCATTGTCTTCTGTCTTGCCGCTTTTGAACACATCAGCCAACTGATCTTCACTCCTTGTAACATGGTAATACCACTCCAAGCATGATCATCTGCTAATCTTGTGGCAATCCACCTCTATATGCTTCGTCCTCTCATGAAATACTGAGTTGGATGCTATGTGAATAGCAGCTTGATTGTCACATGCATAGTCATCGGTGTAGCTTGATCAACCTCCACATGTTTCAGTATCCCTTTGATCCACAAGTTCATTGGTAAGCTTCAGCATTGCTCGATATTCAGCTTCTGAGAGCATGATACAACTTTGCTTCTTGCTCTTCCATGTGACAAGATTACCTCCATGAATGTGCAATAGCGGTGGTTGATCTTCTGTCAGCTCATCACCTGAATCATCACAATACCCCACCACTTCAGTACTCTTGCAGCCATCCAAATGCCAAGGCTCCTTGTTCCATTCAGATACATCAGTAACCTCTCCACCATCCTCCAATGATGCTCCTTAGGCACCTGCATGTGCTGGCTGACTTGTTTACTGCAAAACATATATCTGGCGGTGATAGTCAGATATGAGCTTCCACCAGCTTCCTATACAGCTTTGGATCCTTGAGCGGCTTGGTATCTGTAATCTCCCCTCACGTGGGCCTTGTAAGCATCCTCCATAGGCATCTTAGCTATCTTCCTTCTTCTACACCTGTCTTTCAACAGATCAGTGTATATTTCCTTTGAGATAAACAACCCTTCCTTGGATCTGCACAACTCATCGAGGAAGTATTTCATCTCTCTAAATCTTTATCTCAAATACTGACTTGAGGAAGTCCTTAGTCTCTTGAATCCCTGTTTTATCAGAACCAGTAATGATAATATCATCAACGTGACAGGATACATATGATACCTGAGGTTGTATTGAGGGTGAAGAGAGTATGTCAAGTTCACACTTCTTGAACCCTCTCCCATTCAAGTGGAACTAAGCTTGTAGTACCAAGCTCTTGGAGACTGCTTAAGCCCATAGATAGCTTTCTTATTGAAATAAATAAAGGAATGACCAGAAGGAAAAGCTGGTTGATGATCCAGGATATAAGTTCATCTGAGAAGCCATTTGGTTCTGTTTTGTACAGACTTGCTCCCCAGAGCTACCACTTGACCTAACCTGACTTGCAAGGCAAGGAATGAGTTGTGGAGGACCTTATGGACGTTAGGAACCTCTGAAGTAAAGGAAAATGTTTGAATTTAAATAAGAGTCTTGTTTGAATTTGAAAGAAGAAGTCACATGGGTTGCTTTGGGCTTGGACCTGTCACTTTCACTCAACCAGGCTGTGCCAACCTCTCTCTGTCTCTTTCTCTGCTTCTGGTCGTTTCCTCCTGTCCATATCCTCCTGGACTCTTCCATTTCCCATTATATTAGTTGTTTAGTGTTCCCTGATTTAATCTTTGTTTATTGTAAGTGATTGCCTATATAAAGGCTTCACCACCTCTTGTAACATCTATCAGTATCAATACAAGTTCTTTCAGTCTAATTTCGTGGCTCTCTCTCCTTGCTTGTGTCTAAATATTCACAATGTAAGGAGTTTAGAGTTATGGTTTAGAATGCTTAACTCTCTTTCCCTTAAGGCAGCTAATACTAAAACTCACTCTAACTCTTCTTTATCTTCTCTTAAGCTCTAGCTTACTGATTCTAAATCCTCTTCATCTTAAGTACACAAACTCAAAGTGTTGTGTTACTACAGAAGGATAGATTCAAACTAGAGATTCTCAGCTTTCTATAGCCAGTTTACTCTCTAGGATCTTGGTTTGTAGTATAGGCTGTGTGAGTTGACCACCAGTTGGTTGTCTCTTCCTTTTAATGGTGAGTTCCTGTTGTATGGTTGAAGGGATTCAGTTACAAGTTAACTGAATACTCTCTTGACATGAGACAAACACTCATGAATTCCAACATGGTATCAGAGCCTGGTTGCTCTTCTTTGGGATTAAACTCACCTATTTTCTCTCTGATTTTTGAATAAATCCTTTCTCTCCACTCTGATATAGTGTTAGCTTGTTTAGTACTTGTTAGTATCATGAATCAAGCTTGAGGAAGAAAATTTTAAAATGCTTCACCATTATGCTTTATCCATTGGATAATAGCTTTTCTTAATGGAGCATCTCTTTGACCAGTGGACAAACTGTTTTGATCCATTGGATTCATTGTTATCAAGCCCACAGAAAACACTTGTTCATGTGTTATTCTGATGGTTCTTTATTGCAAGCCACTGGAAAACATCAGTTCATGAGTTATTCCAGTGGCACATGTCTAAGATCAGTGGATAAAGTAATTGTCAATGGTCCATTGTGTTTCAGCTGCTAAAGCACCAAACTCTTGATAGTATTGGATGCTCCTGGCTGTTTATGCTTCCATAAAACTCAAGAAAACGAGCAAAACTCTGTCCATTAGAACTCTTGAGCAAATTCTCTATTATATTCTCTGATTCTCAGGTTACTTATTCTCCATCATTCTCCTATTCTCTGGCTACTAAAACTCTGGTTACATCATTCTCTATTCTCTATTTATTCTCTGGTTACTTTTACTCTGGTTTCTTAATTCTCTATTCTCACAATCTCTTGTTTAAAATCTGCCTAAGGTTGTCAAAATGTCTTGAAGTTAAGCTGTCTTGAAAGAATTGTCTTGCTTCTGACCTTAGGAAAATTAATTGTCCTGAATGCTTAGTCTTGATGATTAGGATTCAGAGAGTGTTGCTAGGATAAAATCTTACAGATATCTGTCCATTCCTGCTGTGCTTATTTAAAATGTGTTTTAAAGATCAGACTTGGTGAAAACCAATGTTCTGGTCTCTTGTTGTCTACTGATGCTTGTCTTAGTGTTGGTTTGACAGATTTCCCATGTTGATCAGAGCCTGCACAAGATGCATATTCCTGACCATGGAGAAATAGTTGTGAGTAGACCAGGTGGCTTAAAGCTCATATCAAGCTTGTCTCCCCCTATACTCGAGTCAAGCTTGAGGGGAGTGTAAATGAGCTTCCATGGCCTGTCTAGAAGCCATTGCAAGCCTTCAACAAGGACAACAACAACTCGGTGTTAGAACAGATGGCCACCAGAGACTACTTGACAAGATCAGGTGGAGAGTCAAGCTGAGTGGAAAGCTATGAATCAGCCCAAGGCATGGAGTTAGAACAGTTACCTTCTGGTTGGGAAGCTATGGATCAGCTTCTAAAAGGAGTTAGAACAGTTACCTTCAGTGGGAAACTATGAATCAGCCCATAGCATGTGTGCTTGTACCTGGTTGATGAAGCTTCAAATTAAGAGGGCTGTTTGTCTCAAGGCATGGTGATCATCATTGGCTCATCTTCCAAACTTGACCACATACTCTTATTCTCAGGTCAAGCAGGAGGTGTTAAATAGAAGCCAATGTCCATTCTTCAGAAACTTATGCAAGGAAGTACAAAACTATACTTATTCTTGTTTGAATAGGTTTGGCCCTTGAGAATTGATGCATGTGTGTGTGCATTGTTTGAATCAGGTACTTGGAGCTCATAATGAAGAGTCTGGTCGTGGATCAAACCCTTTGATGATGGCATGAGGTCAGAAGAAAGGGAGACAAAGAACCAGCCATAGAAGTTCTAAGAAGTACTTGGAGCTCATAATGAAGAGTCTGGTCGTGGATCAAACCCTTTGATGATGGCATGAGGTCAGAAGAAAGGGAGACAAAGAACCAGCCACATAGGAGTTCTAGAAGTTTTGAGTATGAAGCAAGGAAGGCATTGGTTTTCCATTGAAGTAAGTCCATGATCCAGAGTCAAGGAGTCCTTCAAAATCATCTTAAACTCCTTAGACTCACTGGCCAATCCCTAGGCTGAGGGTAGTTGCACTCTTTTCCTAAGTGATGGTTTTATCCCATGGGTTTTCCACACTTAGGTTTTAATGAGGCAAGTGCTCTCAGTTCCAGCTTTAACAAGGATCTCTATGGTCAAACTTGAGGAGTATTGAAATAAATAAAGGAATGACCAGAAGGAAAATGGTTGATGATCCAGGATATAAGTTCATCAGAAGCCAATTTGGTTCTGTTTTGTACAGACTTGCTCCAAGCTACCACTGACTAACCTGACTTGCAAGGCAAGGAATGAGTTGTGGAGGACCTTATGGACGTGGGAACCTCTGATAAAGGAAAAATTTTGAATTTAAATAAGAGAGTCTTGTTTGAATTTGAAAAGAAGTCACATGGGTTGCTTTGGAGGCTTTTGGACCTGTCACTTTCACTCAACCAGGCTGTGCCAACCTCTCTCCTGTCTCTTTCTCTGCTTCTGGTCGTGCCTCCCTTGTCCATATCCTCCTGGACTCTTCCATTTCCCATTATATTAGTTGTTGTGTTCCCTGATTTAATCTTTGTTTATTGTAGTGATTGCCTATATAAAGGCTTCACCACCTCTTGTAACATCTATCAGTATCAATACAAGTTCTTTCAGTCTAATTTCGTGGCTCTCTCTCCTTGCTTGTGTCTAAACAATATTCACAATGTAAGGAGTTTAGAGTTATGGTTTAGAGGCTGCCTTAACTCTCTTTCCCTTAAGGCAGCTAATACTTTAAACTCACTAAACTCTTCTTCTCTTTAAGCTTAGCTTACTGATTCTAAATCCTCTTCATCTTAAGTACACAAACTCAAAGTGTTGTGTTACTACAGAAGGATAGATTCAAACTAGAGATTCTCAGCTTTCTATAGCCAGTTTACTCTCTAGGATCTTGGTTGTAGTATAGGCTGTGTGAGAGGATTCAACCACCAGTTGGTTGTCTCTTCCTTTTAATGGTGAGTTCCTGTTGTATGGTTGAAGGGGATTCAGTTACAAGTTAACTGAATACTCTCTTGACATGAGACAAACACTCATGAATTCCAACATTTCTTTAGTCTCAACACATTTCCCTTCTTAACCAAATGTTAGACCGGTGGTGGTAGCATGTAGACTTCATCTTGAACTCTCCTTGAAAAGCATTCTTCACATCCATTTGCCACAGTTCCCACTCCAAGTTCCGGCAATAGACAGAATTACTCTGATAGTGTGAAGCTTTGCAACTGGTGCAAATGTGTCTATAGTCCTCTCCATAGGTTTGAGTGAATCCCCAGCAACCAGCCGAGTCTTCCTTACGTCTATCTTCCCATTAGGTAAATACTTGATGGTAAAATCCATTTGCATGACACTGCCTTCTTCCCTTTTGGTAGTACTTTCATACCAAGTATCATTCTTTATCATGGCATTTGCTTCATTAACCGAGTCCCTCCACTCTTGAATCAGCATTGCTTCCTCATAACTCCTTGGAACATAGCTCTCATCCAATCTCACTGTGAATACTTGATGTTCTTCAGGAAAGTGTGCAAATGAGCACACTGCTTGAGATGGATGCTCAACCGCTTGAGCATTGTAATACACCCTTGTGTTTACCCAGTTAGATGGATCTCTCCTTACTCTTGTACTTCTTCTCAAGGCAGGCTGTGGCGTGCTCGGAAGACTGTTGCATACTTCTCCATTCCCTTCTATCGGTTCTTCACCTGGCTGACTTGCTTCAGCTCCATCACCAGCTGACAGCTCCACTGTCTTGATCACCCACTTCTTCAGCTCCACTATCATTCTGAACCACTTCTACACCTTGATCATGAGAACTAGAGCTCTCTTCTGCTCTACTGGATTCATCTCCCCTCTGACGAGTGTGGTGTTACTGCTGATCCCAGTGCCTTGATGATGCCCATTAACCTGATGATTCCCATTAGTGGGACCCTGGTGATCCATTGATTCCCATCCCTCAGTTGTTCTCAATACTGAAGATCTATCACTGGTAAGATCCTTCAGATCATCTTGATTCTCTTCTCATAGTACCCTCTTTCTGAATTCACTTCCCTTGATACTAACACTGGTGTTAGGATCGCTTTAATACCTTTGGCTGGTGCAGTAACCAATAAACATGGCCTTCACTCCTTGCCTCGGCTTGTTTCTCATCTCACTTGCAACCATTGTGAGATTAAGAGATTTAAGAGAGAGTATTTGAAATGACAGAAACAAGAGAGAGAGAAAATTCATGAGAGAGTGAAGCAGTAAAGAGCTCGTTGATTGCTTGCCAAAAGAGTAGCTCAACAATATTTAAAGACCAAATCAGGACACTGAGACAAGGAAAAGAACAAACAAGAAGGAAGAGCTCGAGTGGAGCTTGAAAGTGACGGCAATAGCGTCTCTCAGCCTGCACCAGCATGTGACAGTGGTCACACCACTCCAACGTTCATCTTCAGCCTTGACATCCAGCTATTATTTAATCACCTTGGACTTCTTGACTTTGATTTCATAGGCGTTAGTTGCACATTAGTTCCTTGGTTCCCTGATGCATTGCCTTGATTCCCAAGGTAGATTCAAATTATCTTTGCGTAGCCAATGCTCTTCCTTTGATCTTCCTTGGTCTTTCATTGCTTCATCTCAACACTCCCCTCGAGCTTGACTATGTGGAACAAGTCAAGCTTGGAAATCATGAAGCATTCCTCATTAAAACTTAGCTAGGTAAAACCTCATGGGACAAAACCCAGCTAAGGAAAAGAGTAGAACACTTCATGAAGGGAAGAATCAGTGAGATGAGAGGTCCAGAGTCCTAACTTAGGGTGTATGAACTCATAAACCTTGATGCTAGCAGCTTTGGTAAAAATATCAGCCAATTGATCTTCACTCCTTGTATAACATGGAAGTATGATCCTTTGCTCCACTGCCTGACCTTGTGGCAGTCTACCTCAATGTGTTTAGTCCTCTCATGGAAGACACTGTTGGATGCTATGTGTATGGCTGCTTGATTATCACAGTGCATGGTGATAGGAGATGATGTCTCATGCCCAAGTCATGAAGTAGATTTCTGATCCAGATTAGCTCACTGGTCAGCTTCCTCATGGCTCTATATTCAGCTTCTGCACTTGAACATGATACTATCTTTTGCTTCTTGCTCTTCCAAGTAACAGATTGCCTCCAATGAAGGTGCAGTAGCCTGTGGTTGATCTTCTGTATCTCATCTCCTGCCCATCAGCATCCTGATACCCACTATCTCGTGCTTATTGCATCCCATCCATATCCCTGTCTGGCCTCTCTTAGGTACCTTAGAATCCTTTCAACCATGCTCCAATGGTGCATCTTGGGAGCTTGCATGTGTTGGCTAGCTTGGTTGACTGCAAAGCATATATCAGGCCTTGTGATAGTGAGATATATCAGCTTTCCACCATCCTCCTATAGTGCTTTACATCTCCATATGTCTTGTCTTCAATCTCCCCCTCACGCATCACTTTATACCCATCTTCAAGTGGTGTTTTAGCTGTTCTACCACCAAGGTCACCAGCTTCTTTTAACACGTCAAGGGTGTATTTCCTTTGGGACAGGAACAGTCCTTCCTTGGATCACACATCTGATCCAGGAAATACTTGAGCTCTCCCAGTCCTTGATGTCAAATGTTGCCTGAAAGTTTTGGTTGAGTTGATTCCCTCTTTATCACTGCCTGTGATGATATCATCTAGAGTTTTATAGAGTTCTCTCTCTTGATGTGTGGAGTGTGTAGAAGGCTCCAATGGAGCAAAGATGAGTTGTGTTTATGTTTACTTGGCGATTTAATATGAGAGACAAGGGAGGTTTGTGTGTAACAAGACTAAGAACGAGATTAAGAGACTTTAAGAGTTATAGAATAAGAGATTAGTAACCAGAATCAAGAACAAGCTTATTAAGCTATGAACTCCATGAAGGAGAAATCCCCACAGCTCACTTAAAACTACCTTGCTAGGTTTATATAGGCTTTACAATCTGAGACATCATAAACCTATCTAATGGCTCATAATAAACTTGAAGAATGGATGGTGTAGATGAGATGGTCTTTTGTAATATCTGAGGTGCTGGAAGGATAAGGTTGGCCCACTTTAATGAACCATGGCAAGCTGGCTCCTTGCTTGTGATTGGCTCTCTTTAGGCTCCTCCTAATCTGGCCATGCTTCTGTCAGGTTCATGGTCGTGGCTCCCTTGTCTTTACAGCCAAGGCCAGCCTGTCCAAGACCAGAATCACCCAGCCTGTCCTTTGTCTTCTTCTCTTAGAGGTTTGTCTTCTCTTGAGGATTTCACCAGCTCTCCCTTTGTCTTCTTCTCTTAAGAGTTTGTCTTCTTCTCTTAAGGATTTCACCAGCCTCTCCTTTGTCTTCTTCTCTTAAGAGTTTTGTCTTCTTCTCTTAGGATCATGCACCTATTTTTGCACCAACTTCATATCTTCTTAAATGGTTGAGTTATGCATTTTTAGATGACCTGGTGTATGGATCCGTACGGTCCATACAACGTCGTACCAAATCCGTACAGCCAAGACCCTAAGTTTGCACACTCATCCATAAGCTCCCAACATGCTTCTAAGTCCCTCCTGGACTTGGCCCTATCTTTGCACAACCAGCAGAGCACTTCTGGACTTGTAGACACACTCTGGTGCTCTTGCCCTATTCTTGCTCAGACCCATCTCATCTTTCTAACCATCTCCATTTCCTTCTCTTGATCAGCCAAGTCTCTCCTAGACTTGGCTTATTCATGATAGAACACTTCAGGTACTCTTGAAGCTTTGTTGAACTCTTCAGACATCTTCGGGAGCTTGCCCACACTTTGTACCAGCTCCTTATGTTCAATTCAGTTCAACTCCCCTCAAGCTTAACTTCTAGGATCCTGAGTTAAGCTTGGAACCTGAAGAACTCCTCATTAAAACCTTAGGAAAACCCAGTGGGACAAAACCTTGTAAGGGAAAAATGAAACCTTGAAGGCCTGGGATTGGCCAGTGATTCTTTGTGCACCAATGTAGGGATCAAAGAATCACTTGGATCATCAGCCTCATGTGATGCAGCAAGGTTCGTTCATCACTCTCCTTGCTCATCACCATCACATCTTGTATCTCATCTTCGGACAGACCTTGTTGCTCCCCCTTTCTCACAACCTCCTTGTTGTGATCAAGTGCTTGGATCTTCTGATCTTCCTTGATAGACACATACTAGTCTTGACTGCTTCTTAAGAGAACCCACCATGTTCTGAAACCTCATGAGGATGCTTCAGCTGTAACAATCACCTCTCTCAGAAGCATTGGTGCTTGCTTCATCATCCCTCACTTTGCTTCATAACTGATCTGCTCTCTCTTCTTGAATAACCACCAATGACTCTCCTTGATCAGATCATGTCTCAACACTCCCCTCAAACTTGACCATGTGGAACAGTCAAGCTTGGAAGGATTGCACACATGATCTGTATCATCCCATTCTGACACCTTGAACTTCGCCATCTTTCTTGGATTGCTTGTGGAAGCTTCATCTCATCAGCCTCACTAGAAGCCACTGATTGAGTCTTCATCTTCCCATAGCCAAGAACTCTGGCTCTCTTGTACAACGCCACTGCTTAAAGCCAAATGGCTCCTTCAGTTGCTTGATGGACACCTTCTTGAGCAAGCGATAGCTCACTTAACTCCCTCCCTCGGCAGTTAGACTTGGGGTCCAAGCTTGCAAGGTGAGCTTCAGTGTCTTCAAGTATCAGTGGCATCACCACTCCCATAACACTTCTCCATTGAACCCCAATGGCACACCATTCTGCCTCTTTCAGCTGGATGGATGTGAACCAAGAACACCTCTTGTGAAACCTGAAACATCACTAAACTCCAGCCAAGATCAGAATTTGCATTGGGTCAAACCTTGATTCCACATCAAGTTTGAACACCAATGTCTTGCAATGATACAGATTAAACTAAACATTTAAGTTCTAATCTTTGTGGCCTCTCAAGCCAAGCAGTCTAATCAGATTGAGACAAGTTACTTGGCAATTTTTAAGCTCCTTTACTAGCTAGTAGACATGAATCTAATGCTTGATGAAAGGTAACCACAGATCAGTATGCATCCTCTTTAAAGACATAAATTTAAAATTAAGTGCGCTCTCAATCACTGCACAATACTCTTTAAACAACCAGGACAGATTCTAATGACATTTTTCAATTAGCAATCTTTAAATATCCTTAGGTTCTGAATCAATCTCAACACCATCACAATCACATTTCAATATTCAGTTCAAATACTGAAGCTTTTCAATCGAGAAAAGAGTTTCCTTACAGCGAGGAACAGTGTTAGTTCCTTGAAACTCCATGAATCATGGCAAGGAGGTGAGCTCGTTTTGGTGGCCACCTTTGTCTCCTCCTTCCATGGTGCTATCCTTTCTCTTGGTCTCCATGCCCGAATCCCACCTTTTCTTCATGTCAACTCGCCAACTTCTGAAGACCAGAAAGGCACCACCTTTCTTCTTGGATACTGAAAGCTAAGAACTT
>JAEACV010000852.1:0-26027 GCA_016432835.1 Brassica nigra
CCCAGCTTGTTCCCAGTTTTCCTATGCTTTGCTCGGCAGTGTTTTGAAGACTTTTCGTAAGACTAAATCGCTTTCTTTGAACCCGCATGGCGACGCTTGAGTTGTGTAGTATCTTGGCGCAGCGCTGCTGGTAATTCTGGATTCGAATGAGTGCCTGGTCGCTGGGCCATTGATGAGGTCGAGGTTGTCCAGCATCATAGCCGTTTAAATCCTCTTTCGAGGAATCTTCTCCGCATCTCGGGAATTCTACTCCGCTGGGATCATACATTCCGCTCCGTAAACGAGGGCAAATGGAGTTTCACCCAGTCCGCCTTGGGGTTGTACGATGCACCAAAGAACTCCTTCGAGCTCCGCCCATCGCCTTCTTGGCTTCAGCGCTTTGAGTCCGGCCAAGGACGGTTTTGTTGATGGTTTCTGCCTGTCCATTGCATTGCGGATATCTGGGAGTTGACTTTGTAAGTCGTATTTTCCATTTTTCGCAGAATGCTTCAATCGAGTAGAGATAAATTGAGATCCATTATCCGTTACGATTTCGCACGACCCCATGTCTAGTTATGATATGTTTCCGCACGGTTCTCGACTTTGTGTGTCCTTGATACTTATGAGGATTCCGCTTCTACCCATTTGGAAAAGAAACCGTAGGACTAGGAGGAAGCGCTTTTGTTTTGATGGGTGATAGGTCCGACGATGTCCATGGACCATCGCATGAAAGGATAGGGGACGAGATCGAGGAGAGGATCTCCGCTGGTTGATGGATTGTGGAGCATGCCTTTGGCATTTTTCGCGACCGGGCTAACTTCGCAGTCTTTACCATGGTTGGCCAGTAATAACCGTGGCGCTGATTTTAACCGCGAGATCTTCCGCCAGAATGATTTCCGCGATGATCCTGAATGGACCTCCTTCATGATTCTCTTGCTCTTCCCCTTCTGCGCATGCCATGAGAGGACCAGAGAAACACCACTTATAAATTTCTCCTCTATCGCGGACATACCGCCGCTTTGGTTTTATTTCACGGGCGCCCATTTTTCGGCGGTAAGGTTCCATTCACGATATAGGCTCGGATTGGTTCTAAATCCAAGGGCTGTCGCAGCCATACTCGGTCGGTTCACATCCGCTCGCTGATCTCGACTTCTTCCGCGATCTTCAATCTCGCCCTGATTAGATTGATGACCACTGGTGGTCCGATGCTCGATGCTCGATGAATTCGACCGGGATTACTTTTGGAGCCCTGATCTGAGCTTGAGGCGAGGGCAGCCAAGGCCAGCCTGGGCGTTTCTCCGAAATGAGGAATTCTGGTCAGGGCGAACTGGTCGAATTTCGAGCCAGCTCTTGGACGAAGTTTTAGATAAGGCCCATCCTTTCGTCTCGCCTCATATTCTCCGCTGTATTGATTGGCGACTAACTGAGAATCGCAGTAAGCGCTGAATATTACGGATTTTAACCCATGGGCCAGCCGCAATCCCGCGACGTGCCGATTCTGCCTCATTGTTTGAAGGAAAAGCCAATCGAAAGACTGTTCTAGGATTTCCGCTTAGGAGAGGTGAGCCGATTCGATTCCGATCCTTGTTTGGATGAAGATCCGCCGACGGGAGGACCCAAGTTGAGTTTGGTTCCTCGATAGTCATGTTCTAGTGGGTAATTCTACCAAGAAATCCGCCAGTACTTGGACTTTGCACATTCGCGTATTCGACGTGCATTCACTCAGTTCGATTGCCCATTTTGCGAGCCTCCCGGATTGACTTGGACTATGCAGGATTATTCAGAAGGAACGGTGAGAACCACTATAGCGGAGACTGGAAATATGGTCTTAGTTTTCGAGGTTATGACAGCTAATGCTAATTTTTCCATTAGAGGGTATCGAAGCTCGCGATCCAGTAATGTCTTGCTTACGAAAGATTGGTTTTGTTCGCCGCTCTTCTCGTGATCAAGACGCCACTGACTGCCGCTATGAAACTGCGATATAGAGAAAGAGGTTCACCTTCCACCGGTTTTGCGAGGACTGGTGGAGTGGCTAGGTAATGTTTCAATTGCTGGAAAGCTTTTTCACATTGCTCGACCATTCAACTTCTTGTTTCCCTTCAATGTCTCGAAATGGTAGGCACTTATCCGTGGACCGAGATGAAACGGTTCAACGCCGCACTCTTCCGTTAGCCTCGACTTCGCTGGTTCTCGGGAGACCATTTCTATCAGTGCGCCGATTTGTTTTGGTTGGCCTCGATTCACGATACGCTACGAGGTATCCGAGGAATTCTCCGATGCCACCGCTAATCTACATTTTGCCGGGTTGAGTTTCATGTTATGCTGGTTGAGTCGCGCAAAACATTCCTCTAGGTGGGCTATGTGATCGGTTCGCAAGAGATTTTACGAGCATATCATCGATGTATACTTCCATAGTTTTGCCGAGCTGTTCGCAAACATTTTGTTGACGAAGTCGCTGATATGTTGCACCCGCTTTTAAGACCGAAAGGCATTACCTTATAGCAATACGCTCCGCGGTCTGTGATGAACGCAGTTTTTCGCGTCGCCGGATTCATCATGATCTGATTGTAACCGAAAAAGCGCCCATGAATGACGAAGCTTGTTTCCGCGCTTCACCAGTCGGTCAATGTGTGGAGCGGAAGCAATCCTTTGACAGGCTTTATTCAGATCCGGAAATCGACACAGACCGCCATTTGCCGCTTTTTCTTTTACCACGACGGGTTGGCGAGCCAGTCCGATACCTGACTTCTGTTATCGACTCTACTTTGAGGAGTCTTTCGACTTCCTCATTGATGCGGTGGCACGCCAGGTCCCAACTTTCGCCTTTTGTTTTACGGGTTTGTGAGTTGGGTCGATGTTAAGTTCGTGACATGTTACGCTAATGTCGATTCCTCGCATATCCTCCGCAGCCCACGCTAACGCATCGAGGTTCTTTTGAGGCATGCGGCGAGCTCGCCATCGGTTCGCTGGAGGTTAGTCCATCTACACACCGCTCCGGAAGAATCGCCGAGACAGATTGAAACCACCGTTCGCAGGTTGGTTCACGCTTCCCTTCCAGGGCCTCGCTCTTGGGACTGCCAGAAGGTCTCCGTGAATTGTGAACCGCTTGTTTTTCCGAGGTTTCGATTTCAGAATTTTTCCGCTTTAGTTCGGTAATGCAGGTAGATCTGAGCTGCCCGCGACTACCATGTATTGTCTCGACTCCGAAAGGCGCTGGGAACTCGAGGCAGGTGGAATGTTGATGGGATCGCCTCATGGAGTTTAGCCAGGAGTTCCAACTATCGATTGTAGGATGTTGGACCATCGATCACCAGGAATTCGTTTTTGGCGACGCCCCGCTCTGGACTAGGAGGTTAGTTGAACCGAGGGTCATAATTTCTCCCGAGTCCGAGTACGGCTGGGGTCATCCGTAAGGACGCTTAGGTCGACGCCATCCTCGAGGGTGCTTTTGTAGATAATATGGCCGAAAGCATCCGTGTCGACTAATACCCGTATACGCCAATGTCCTGGATCGTGGAGTTCTATTAAGGAGATCGCTAGAGGTTTGACCGACGGCCGCTGCTCGATCCAAAGATAATGATGTTGCGGGCTGACGAAGAAGTCATACTGAACTTTGATCGATCGGTGGTTTTCGAGTTAGAGAATCCGTCCCCCCCTCCTTCTAGCGCCAAACTGTGGGAACCGAAATTCACACCGTCAATTTTTGATAAATAAGATTGCGGAGGAAAGCCAAGTAAACCCGACTTTCCTTGAAGGTCCGGATTCTCTGCGCTACCACTAAATCGAGCAGTTCAATAGATAAAATAAGAGTTTTGAAATATTTGCCGGAGGCGCTTTATTAGATAAGAGAAACGAGTACAAGGATTCTCCGAAAGACAAAGAGAGTTGCGATTTAAAGAAAAAGATAGAGTCGCAGGCAGCCAAACGTCCTAAGCCTTGCTCCGCTAGTCTAACCACCTAAACCCTAGTTTTTCTAAGCTAGCAGGATGCTCTAAGTCTAATTCTCGGATTTTCGGGATGCTCTTCTCTTCTGCCTTGCTCTCCTTATATACCCATCTCTAGTCGGTTTGCCTTGGGGTGATGGCCTCGCCTTTGGGCCCAAGCTTATCTCTTCCGAAATGTTCCATTTTCGTAGGTCTTTGTAATCATCTCCGAGTTTTCCGCTATCTTTCGATGACTTGATGTTTACTCGATGTCTCGTAGAATCGGGTAAACCGCTATAGCCTGATTAGGCCAAACTCACGAGGGCTGATCCAAACAAGCTAAGGCGGAATGAACCGGTGCACGATAGGGACCGACCAGACGAGGGTCGCGGACCGACGCCGGGCCGACCTGCGCTGGGATGGTGCCGGGCGCCAGGTTGGTGCCGCTGGCGCCAGGCTGGTGCCGCCGGGCAGGCCAGCCTGCTGCCTCGCTGGCCGCTGGCGCTGGGACAGCCAGCCTCGCTGCCGGGCCGGGCGCTTCAGGCCGGTGCCGCTGCCAGGTCGCTGCGCAAGGTGCCGCTGGCGCCAGGCCAGCCTGCTGTTCGGCCGCCGGGCGCCAGGTTTCGCTGGCGCCAGGCCGCCTGCTGGCGTGATGCCGCTGGCGCTAGGCCAGCCGCGCCCCGCCCGCCGGGCGCCAGGTTGGTGCCGCTGGCGCCAGTTGGCCGCCCGGCTGATGGAAAGCCGGGCGCCAGGGTTGGTGCCGCTGGAAGGCCAGCCTTGCCCAGTGCCGCTGTTCGGCCAGGCTGGCGCTGGCAGTCGGCGCCCGCGGCCGCCGGGCGCCAGGTCGGTGGCTGGCGCCAGGCCGCCCGCTGACGGAAAGCCGCTGGCCAGGTTGGTAAGCCGCTGGCTAGGCCAGCCCCTGCTGCTGCCGGGCGCCAGGTTGGTGCCGGCTACCAGGCCAGCTCGCGTTCCGCTGGCCGGGCGCCAGGTTTGGGGGCCGGCGCCAGTGCCAGCCCCGCTGCCGGCGCCAAGTGGGTGCCGGCGCCAGTCCGCCTCGCCGCTCGTGGGTTTTTTCCGTTGTTCGATCTTTTCCTCGCCAGTCGCTGGAAGGTCTTTAGTCAGATTTCGATAACCGCTTTTGACCCTAACAACGCTGCCGGGCGCCAGGTCAGGGTGCCGATTGTGGCCGCTCGCTGACGCTGCTGCCGCGGTAATTCAGGTCGGTGCCGCTGGCGCCAGGCCGGTTTCGCGGATCGCCGCCGGGCGCCAGGCCGGTGCCGCCATGCCAGGGTTCTTTTGTCCTCGCGGGTTTTCCGTCCGATCTTTCCCGCTAGTCTCGCGTATGGAAATCTTTGAGTTTGAAAGATCTTTACCGTAGATTTCGAGATAACCGCTTTCAATCTCACCGTAGAGTGGATATTCTAATTTGAGAAAATCTCGATAACTTCTTTTCAAATTATCCAGACTTTTGTTTTAAGAAATACTTTCCAGAGACTTTCAGTCATTGATTCCGGGAACGATTTTGACCCCAACAAGCATTCCCCAGCTCGTAGAACCTTTGTGATGTTCTGCGAAATTTATAAGACATGTCAAGTAAGATAAGCGGAATTAATGGTTGAAAGGCTCCGCTGAAAGTGGTAAGATTGGGGCTGCGCTTCGGCTGCCTACGCACTTTGTTGTAGGGATCTGCCTTCCAGTAGTTCGCTTTGGAGTTTAAGACCCTTGTGATCTGTTTTCCAGCCAGACTTATATGGTCTGGTTATGTGTCATGAGAGACTTTCGAGCATGATGCTGTTGATGTATTTGTTTTGGTCCGGGCGCTAGAGGCCATTATGTGTTTTTCGATTTTTATGAACTTCAGTTTTTCAAAGTATGAGAAAGAGGGTGTGAGTTGTCGGCTCATTCCTAGTTCCCCGATGATCACCGCACCTATTGTTTGCATAAAGCGAGATTTTCCGCGGTTTACCAATTTACGCCAAAAGTTCGTGAAACAATAGCTTAAGTGAAGAGACAAATTTTTGATCTTGTATACCATACTATGTCTGTGAGATGTCAAGATCCAGCGTGGCTGGGTTTAGGCAAGACCTAGGTTTATTCTCGACTGAGGCTTTTGCATGACAAATCGGCTTTCGCTTTTGCCTGTTTGCGATTTTAACCTGACTCACCGCTTAAAAACCGAATTGTTGTCGGCTTATATGATTTGTCTAGGCGGAGTCGAAGCTACTTCCTTTACTAAGAGCTAAACCAAAATTTGATTTCTTGTATAGCTATGTTTATCCTTGTCGGATGCAAGAGAGCCTACCCTGAAGGGCTGCTATTTGTCTGTTTAGACGTTAGAGTTCGCTTTGTTGTGATCAGCAACAACGACATGATGCCAGTTTAGAGACATATTACCGCTTAGAGGTGTGTTTGTATGTTTTGAGGAAAAGAATGTCCTTCGAAGCGCTAGCTTACGCCTCAGAGTGCTGAAGGTCGAAGTTTTCCTTGTGCCGCATTTCGTGGTTGAAATGTTCGGGCTTTGGAGATGTTTTGCTTAATGTTCGCAGCCAGAAACTGTTGTTTCGGTTTGGAAGCAGGACCAAGGGGTCACGTAGTTCACCCTGGGAGAAGCCGCCTATATTCACAGTGCTTCGCGGAAGTGTAGGCCTTCCGGATTTGTCTGTATATATTAATGATGACTGTGATAACTCTTGGAGCCTTGTCACGAAAGTGTTTCTTTTCATGCCGGTTTACGGGCGATCGAACTTAATCGATTGACGATAAGTTTAAATCTTCCGCTAACCATATGGTTGTTAAGACTGAGTTTTGGTATGAAGGGTTTATTGTATGATTTCGATTATGGGTTATACGACAAATTGCTTAGCGTAATAGTCACTTGCTCTATGAACAAATCGTGGATTGTTTTTTTAGCCGAAGTGATTGAGCGGTGGTCGCCAGTAGCTTTGGATTGGCATGGAGGCTAGATTCAGCCGTGACGCCAAGGAAGTTGTAGGTAAACGATCAGACCATGACCTTTATTAAGGTCATGTTAGTTTACAATTGTCCTTAATGGGGATGCCAATTCAGGTCCGGCTTTACGGAAGGGCGAAGTTGGCCGAGGGCCAAATAGCGTTTGCCGAGATAGACATGCCAAGCATAGCGGAGTTTTCTGAGTTATGGCTGATGGCTTTAGAAACGATCTTCCACTTTAGGTCTCAGTTATAATGATGAATGGTTCGTGATAAATTCTTATTTGTTGCATGAAAATCGCTTTATTTTATCCGGGGAAAAGTTTAAGGGATCGATGCAGGACACGTACGGGTTCGCCTGCGTGATTATTTCCTGCTCGGACGAACCGCTGGAGGAAAGCAGGAGCCAGAAACCTTGTGGAGAAAAACTGTCTATGACAGTTACCCGTTGGACCCATTATGTTTATTTTACGAAAGTTGCTTTGTATGAATTGACTCACCATACAGAGGATTTTTCGTAAAAGTGATGTAAGAGGGGTTTTGTAAAGGTAACCGAGAGTGTTTCTCACAAATTACTTGGCGATATTTGCGATCACGGATTATGTTTTCCTTATTCACTTTCGCATCATGGTCGTTTTGCATGAGACCGATCATGTTTTTCCATAGGCTGTTTTGTTTAAAATATTCGTTATAGGAAAGTAATGGATGACCGTTTCATGGAGATAGAAAATCGCAGATTGTCAAAGTAGCGATGTTTCCGCTGATTACACGGGAGATGTTTCCGCTTATGATTTTGACCTTTGACTAAAGCTGCTTCAATTACTCACGGAGTTTTACCGGTTATTTTGTTATTTTCAGAAGTTCACCGCCGCTATTAGTCTGACGCTGGTACACGCTTCTAGTCGGAGTTTGGCGAAAGAGGTGACGAGAGTTTTCAAGACTATGTTTGTAACGGTTGGGCTATGCCGCTAGCATTTTAGACAATCTTATTGCTGCAGAGTTTGCTTTGTCAAAAGCGCTGTCTTGATGCTGAAGAAAAGTTTTCAAGATGGGATTATACGCACCTACTTTCCTTTTCTTTTACGAAGAAAACGGGTTAGCCGCTCTTCCGGGCTTGTGTATGCTTTTCTTTCTTTTTAGGAAGCGGGATGAGTATGCTTTACAACGCTGGGCATCGTGTCTTGGTTTTTCGAGACTAGATCGGTTTGCATGTTCTGCCTTAGTCTCATCGATCGCTCAAGGCTGCCTCTTGCCCGCTCCTCTTTGTTTCGCGGACTTTTAACGGTTCATCGCAAAGGACTTTGAAAAGTTTGATACTGAACGAGAATCGGTTTTTGATGAGATTCTGACGAATATCGGAGCGAAAGAGAGATATGAACGCCAAGTTCCTGTTCTCGCTTCTTTGTACTGCTGGTTAAATTGACAATGTGTCCAAGGAACATTACAGAATCGCTGAAACAAAGGGAGGAGAAGTAGGCGATAACTCAAGAAGGCTAAGGTGGGTGCTTTGACAAATGGAGACATTGGGCAAGACGCCACTGAAAGTGAGGCTCTTAGCTGCCAGGCTATGAGCTAACTGGTTAGGTCCTTATCGCTTCATATGATCTTGTATGACTTTACTTAATGGTGTTTCGTAAAATATTGCCGAGCTTGATTTTAAAATATGAACTTTGTTAAACAATCGAGAGGCTTTTGAAGAATCGCCGTGTTTCTAACAATCCAACATGGGTTTAAGGGACCAAGATGTTGCCGCTGCCCGAGATCACGACGACTGCACGGATGGGCGCCAGGACCCTGCCGGGCGCCAGACGGGAAGACGGCCTGTCGCCGCGCCAGACGAGAGGACGAGCCTCGCCGGGCGCCAGTCGCGGCGTCGGTCGCCGCCGCGCCAGGCGCGACGTGGTCGGTCTGCCGCCGGGCGCGCGGCGCGGGCGCGCCGCGCCGCCGCTCGCCAGGCCTGCCGCCTGCCGTCCCGCCGATGCTGCTGTTGCTCGCCTCGCCGATCCCCGAGCTCACGGACTCAAAGATCGAAGTTACAAAAACTCAGGCAAAGATGCATGGTACTGAGACAGGACCGGCTCGGCCCTATGACGGGACAGAGATCCTTCTCATGGGCGAGGTGGTCGAGACAGCGACATTGTTTTCTTCGAAAATCTCAACGGAAGCTCCGATTGAGACGAAACGAAAACCATCTTGACCTAGACTCAAAGGAGAGCAAAGTGAGGTTTCCACAGGCGAGGTGGCCATGGGCGAGGTGACCTTGGTGATGGTTGTTCTCGTCCACGGGCGAGGTGGCCGGAGAGTGATTTTGTTCCTTTCGAAAATCTCAACGGAAACTCCGATTGAGACGAAACGAAAGCCACTATGATCTAGACTCAAAGGATAACGAAGGTGAGTTCCCCGGTGGCGAGGTAGCCATGTCGGAGGGTGAGGTGACCTCGGTAATGTTTGTCCTTGCCCACGGGGAGGTGGCCGACAGTGACTTTGTTCTTCTTCAGTAAAATCTCAACGGAAACTCCATTGAGATGAAACGAAGCCATTTTGACCTACAAACAAAGGAGAACTAAGTGGGATCTTACTAAGGCGGACTGGGAAGACTGATCTTACCCTATGGCAAGTCGTCCTAGTAAGATCAAGCTCCGACCTCCTTTCGTTTTCCCGTTTGTTCCTCGAGAGTTGTTTGTAAGAAGTATGGCAGTGGGAATCGGTGAACCGATTTGCCGTGCTTCTGTTCCGTGAGTAATATAGGGTTTCCCCAAGGTTTCGAGGAGAATAAGTTTTATTTTTCCGAGAGGTTCTCGAAGAAACGCTTTTCAGAGAAACCTTGCTCGCTATGCATTTCTCTAACTTGGTAACAAGACGAATTTTGGGGTTTGATAGATTTTATCGCCCTTCTGTTTAGATAGAGAAATTGCAGCTCGCTTTCGCTCTTCTTGTGGCGGAAAGCCGCTGCTAGGTTTTTGATTTGCTCGAGCACCGTGGCGTTTGTGTAGCGCTATCGTAGGAACAAATCGCTGCTGGAGTTGTTTTACCATCGTTGATCAAGCTTTGGCGTCAGATGAGTAAGAGTAATCCGTCCCCTCCTTCTAGCCAAACTGTGGGAACGGAAATTCACACCGTCGATTTTAATGAATAAGATTACGGAGGAAAGCCAAGTTAACCCGACTTACCTTGAAGGTCCGGATTCTCTGCGACAGCCAACGACAAGTGACCAAATAAATGCGGAAAAAGTTTTGTTAAGATTTGGGACTGACCTTAAGGCTGCCTACGCACTTTCGAGGATCAAGTCGGACGTAGTTCAGTTAAAGAGTTGAACAAGAGATCGAACCGTCTGGGCGGGTTCGTCTAGTATGAGCGTTTGTCATAGAAACAGGCATGTCGAACATAATGCCTAGGGTTTCTATATGCGGAGCTCTGAGTAAGAGAATTGTTAGATCCTTCCGAGAGGAACATGGGTCTGCGGAGAAGATAAAGCTAGAACGAGAGGCGGACAGAAGTTTTAAGTCCTGCCTCGCTGGCCTAACCGCCTAAGTTCTAAGTTCTCTAAGTCTAGATTCTAGGATTTTCGGATCCCCTTCTCTTCTGCTCTTGCTCTCCTTATATACTCACTCCTAGGTCGGTTTATCTCTTCAGGGCCCAAGTTTATGATGGACCTCGCCTTTGGGCCCAAGTTTATCTCTTCATGAAATATTCCATTTCCGTCGATCTTCATAATTATCCTCGAGTTTTCCCCTATTTTTCGTTGACTTGATGTTTATCTGATGTTCGGGAAATTGGATAAACCGTCATAGTCTGATTGGGCCTGAATTCTTAAAATCGTAAGTAATTCCGTGGACTTGTCTTAAGTCGTTGAACGTTTTATACAATTTCTCGAAAAGACTATCTTTCTCGTAAAATAAACCGTATAGCCTAAAGGATCGATGTTCAAGTTAATCGATCTTTGTTTTATACGATATCTTCTAAGAAATCAACTTCTAGTTTTGTCGTAAAAAATCGAGGACGATTCCAACCGAATCAAAAGATGTTCATTTTGTAGCCGTGATCGCATTCAAAGTCACGAGGATCGATCCAAACAAGCCAAGATGGGATCAGACCGAGCATGATGGGACTGACCAGGACGAGGGCCGCCGACTGGCGCCGGGGGATTGCCGCCGGGCGCAGGTCGGCTTGCGGACGCCGCGTCGCCGCGCCAGGTCGGCTCGCATGACGCTGCGCCGCTCGCAGCTTGGTGCCGGCGCCAGCGCCCGCTGCGCTGACGCCGCCAGGTCGGGTGCCGCGTTAGGGTTCTTTGCACGTGGGTTTTCCGTCCGATCTTTCCCCGCTAGTCGCTCGTCGGGAAATCTTTGAATTTGGAAGGATCTTTAGCCGTAGATTTCGGAAATCTTTGAGTTTGGGGCGAGGAAAAGGGAGCTCTTTTTGAGAGCAACATAGCACTTAGAGCAACTTAGGCACTTTTTCCGTTTTTACTAGCGAGCTGCGACTCAACTAGGTTAGAACTTAGGTTGCTAGACTAGCTTAACTTTCCGACAGCTCTTGTAGCCAAGGCCCTACTGTTGTTCACGCCAAACGGATTCAAAAATAAGATCTTTTGCTCTATCCTTTTTTCTTACGATTTTATTTCGTTTTCTTATTCTCTTTGTCGTACTGATTGTGTCGTGTGTGGCTCAGAAGATAACCGGGACCTTCAGGGAAGGCTTGGTTCACTTGGCTTTCCTCCAAATCAACTTAATTTGACAGTGCGAATTTCGGTTCCCACGTTTGGCTAGGAGGGGTACGGATCAATCTCACCGCAACCACACACGCACGACGGAGCTCCCGTCGATGCCAACGCGACCAATACTCCAGCTGGAAACGTATCAACGGTCACCACTGACACCACGATACTCGACCAGATGAAAGAGATGTTCGCCTCTGCTAAGAAACAGGCGGACGAACAAGGAAAACTCGTTGCCTCTCTCGCAAAACAGAAGGAAACCTTAACTGCAATGGCCAAGAGCAAGGTCCCACGAGGGATCACAAGAGCCCGCGAGCGCGTAAGACTTGACTTGAGACTCGGGCGATCGAAGCACGACGGACAAGACTTCCGTGCCAAAATCCTGACGAACCTCTCCAACCGGGTGCGCAACCGACCACGGAGAATCTTCCACAATGCCATCATGGGAACCCCTTGGATCAACTCCATGAAGGCAGTACCGTCGACATATCACCTCGGCATCAAATTTCCGACTCCAACCGAAACCGCAGTAACTGGTAGTCAGAAATGTCGAGACTCGCTACCTAGCCGAGTTCAAACTGCGAAAGATCAGAACGCCCGCGCTAACCCAAACGAGCAAAGGAATCACACAACATTCCTGAAAACTCAAAAAAAGATGATCAGAATCATCCAACAGGCAACGATTCAAGACAGCGACAAAGTCTCCGAGTCCATCGCCGTAAAGCGATAACTCGACTTCAAGACAAACCACCGATCTGACTAGAACGATCGAACGGCGACACACGGGGAGTAAAACGCCTGCAGGATTAATCAGAACTACAAGATGGCTTGATCCTCGAAGAGGTATCGTGAGGCAGCTCCGTCGAAACCCGCGAGTTCAGCTATCCCCTCACCAAAAGGGGAGGGTACGATACTCTTATACTCCCAAAAAACACGAAATATCCGCATTATGTATTCAAATTTTCAAACTTTCTAATAAAATTCTTTCTATCAAACTTTTAAAGCATGCTTAACACAGTATTGCATCAAAACTTCGAAAACGAAAATCATATCTTCGGGGAAACGCGAGACGCCGCAATTTCCCAAAGGTATCAAAATCGCATCATCCATCAAAACAGTCCACCTGCGACTTAAAAAACAAACGCCCGTCGATTGGCCCCGACGGACAAACACAGAAACGTTTCACTAATACAAAACCGTAGTCAGACCTTTCAAGGTCCTCTTACATCCGACAAGGATATCATAGCGCTATACAAGAAGTCCAAAATTTTGGTTAGCTCTTCCAAACGGAAGTAGCTCGACTCACACCTAAACAAATCATATAAGCCGATAACAATTCACGGATTTTAAAACGGTGCGAGTCAGGACGAAATCACTAACAGGCAAAACGAAAGCCGATAATTCATCGCATAGCCTTAAAGCTGAGAGTAAGCCTAGGTCTTGCCCTAAACCCAGTCTTGCTGGATCTTGACATCTCACGACATAGTATCGACACGGATAGATCCAAAACATGTCTCTCATCGCTAACACCTAAAACACTCGCTACAAAGTAGTACACGGACCTAGCGACAAAATAAGAGTTAAAATACAAAGTGACTACTCGGATTCTACCCTCTACACTTGACGAAAGTATAAATCAAAACACAAGGCAAATTTCTGCAAAATCCACATGATATATATTCAAGCCGTGGAAACGGCAGGATTTGAAGCCACCAACGGCCAGTCCCAAATATTCAAAGGTTACGCGACCTCCTACGGTCGCGCATATACAAATAATCAGGCCTCACATGGCCACGCAAACAACTATGAAGATAAAGGGATATAATCCCGACGACAACTCTCAGTAATCAACGCCAAGAAATCCAGACATGGAGATCGCGAACGGCAACAGGCTGGTCAACTTCCTCATCCACGCTTTCAAGCTTCCGCCGCCTCCACCGTGTCCCCGAAATATCGATGGGTTCCCAAAGCTTCCTGACCCTTCCTTCGATCGAAGGAACTAAGGATTCAGCGTGAGCGATTCGCCATAAAACCTTCCATCTCAGCGATCTCGGAAGGAAAACCCGGTTTCTGACTTGTGAAGGTTAGCAACCGATCCCGCCACTGGAAATCACCCACAAACTCTTGAGCTTCCTTCAAGCTCTCGAACTCGGTGGCGAACAATTCAGCGACGCCTTCCTCTCCTTTCCGCACAAACAAGGGCCCGAGAATGAAGTTCGGTCTGCTTCCGACTTTGTTCCTTAGCCTCTTTCCGAAACGGAAGAGTTCGGTTCGCTTCGTGTTTGAAGCGAGATCCTCGATCTTCGAAGCTTTCATCAAGTGCCGCTCGAACACCCTCATCCCCTGTATAAACTTAGGATCAGAAAAATATATATCCAACAATGGTAATATATATGATCAAAGTTCAAAGGATAAACTCGTTGATTCGCTGAGTACCCTCGGCAAAAGCTCTTCTTCACGCCATCCTCGGCGACTCATCAGTAGTAAACGCTGGAGGGAGACCATCAAAAAATTGCTAGGCAGGGGAAACTCGCTGGTTCCACCCCTTCTCCCGAGCAAAGCCAGGGTCTCCTCCTAATGGGCTTAACGATCTTCCGAGGTCGTCTCACATTCGACCTCTTTGCCTTTCGAGACCTATGTCTCCGCCTCCAACAGGCAAGACAGTAGTCGGCTCGACGTCGCCGGAACGCCGGAAGGCTGAGAGGTGACTCGATCGATGGATTTCCACCGCATTTCGAATCCGCTCGACGGAAAAAGTACTCCAGAAGAATGGCCTTTCCCGAAGAAGGTCTCGTTTGACGAAAATATCGGCATGATTTTGCGCGACAATCTTGTTAACTGCACGATAAACAAAAACTTTACTTCATGCACGTTCAAAGTACGAAAACAAAAAAAAAGAAGAGAATTAGTCGTGTTACCGCGATCGAAGTTCCACTCCTGAGGGAATAAGTGAAGGCAGCTTTCCTCCACGGATTTCCCATCTATTCGTACAAAGAAGAAGCGATCAAACCACGACTTGGGGTTCAAAGTAGTCCCCTGGATTATGGCCATGCTCTTCCGTGGGATCACAGAATACGAACCTTCAATCGACGTTGGCTTGGTATACCAAAGTCCCTCGAAATCACTAGGGGTAAGCGACAGCATGGTCTAGCAAATCTCTGGTGAACTGTTATCAACCCGCGCTTAAAGCTTACTAGAGGCGCATCGATCGATTTTCCTATAGAGACATCGATCGACTGACGCGAGGCTATGTCGATCGATAGGTGCAACAGCAGGTCGATCGATGCCTTCCTGATTATGACCTGCGCTTATAGTGAATCATTGGTTCTAGTAATAGATAACTCAGAAAACAACAGTGGTACGGTTATTGTTACCGTTGGGTTCTGTAATATCATGCAAGCATCTCACATAGGCATTCATACTATTATAATCCTGATAACCTGAATAGTAATCCTAAGTCTAACGCCTTCATCATATCTGTTAAACACCCCTAATCAATCACTTGAGTAATTGTCTTGCTCACCAGTTTTAAGTTTACTTGCAATTTACTGCTTTGAAATCTCCAACCTAGCTTAGTTACAATAAGATCTAGTGTGTTCCCTAGCTCCCTGTGGATTTGATCCCTAATTAGTACAACTTGACCTCTTTTGATGAGAGTAAGGTTGCTCTAGGGTAATTTGAGCAAGCATCAATCACTCTCTCTCTCTCAAATTTTGAAATTTAGATTTAAATTTTCAGTCTTCTTTCAAAAAAAAAAACTTAGGATTAACTAGATATTTATGTAGGAAAGGAATTCGAACAGACTTGGTGGCTATAACCATTAAAGCTTGATTAATAAGAATTCTATATGTAAAGGGTTCGAACAAGACTTGGTGGCTACAATCATTAAGGATTGATTCACAAAGAATCCTAGGATAAAGGTCCAAAAAAGTGAACAGGTCTTGGTGGCTAAAACCATTAAGACTTGATTCATGGAAGCGTGTCCAATCTTGGTCAATGTTTTGTAAATGAAAGCAAACTTTGACTATGAGAGAAATAGGTAGAGAGAGAGGAAATGAACTTCTTTTTACCTGCAGGTCCAGATACTTGTTTGAGCAGCCTTGCATCTTGTGATCGATACCCCCAAAGTAAAGCCTGCACTTTTATTTTATACAAAGAAATGAGATTAGTAGAGGGGTGAGTCAGACATGATCTGCTAAGTTGCTGGCTAAATGAATTTGGTTGCTAAGATAGGATATAAAGTACTTCGAGGTTGAGAAATATTTGATGTGGCTTGCAACATTGTAGAGGTGATGATCCTAGTTAGAGATTGTTTGAGTCCCTGCTGTTTTAAACCTCTTCGAGAGACTGCCTTTTGTTTTTCTTGAGGACAAGCAAAAGGGTAAGTCTCAGGAGTTGATATACCATAGATTTAACCTGTTTTTACCCATGGTATATAGGTATTTTTAGATATATATATATAATATTTTGGAGTCTATTAGGTATGTTTTCAGGTTCAGGAGCATTTTGGAGTAGTGATGATTCTGGAGTATTTTGGAGCTTAGTAGAGATTTCATCCGCTGACCATCAAACGAGACCAGAGGTTGATATTTAGAGACAACAATCGATCGATGCACACTCTGTGCCATCGATCAACATTTGTATCCAGAGGTCGACGTATCGAGATTATAATCGATCGATGCATATCATGTGACATCGACGATACCAAGTCGCGAGAAGACGAATGGTTCCAGCCGACTTTAAACCCAATTATTCACCAAATTACAAGATTGCCCCCAAGTTTTTTTTAACCTAATGAACTCAATATTTATAGCTTGCCTATGTGTTTAAGGCAAAGCATGCTTTTATACTTTCGTAGTTCTATTTTATTGTTTTAAGGTTTTTAGAGATTCTTAGAGTTGGAGAGAAGATCCAACGAGATTTGTGATTGGAACTCCATTATTTGTTTCTCTATTATTCTATCTATGAAGTTCTTCTTTCACCTTGTTGTTATGAATTGCTTGGCCATGTCTGAGTAGTTCTATTGTTAGATTTAGGGTTCAAATAGGGTTGTGAGGGATTATCCCCAACTATAGATTGCTAAGTTGTGATATTCATTGTTAATATGTTCTTAATGCTTGTGTTCTAGAATAGCTAATAAGAACCTTGGCCTAGGATTTCTTGTTAACTTGACTTCATCTTGAATCCATCCTATTCAAGCTAAGATTACTAGAGAAAGGCGGAAGCTGATCTAAGAGTCTTAGTGAGCATTCATTCAACCCGCGCATAAAGCTTGCTAGAAGTGCGTCGATCGATATTCCAATAGAATAATCGATCGACGGAGCGAACGTATCGATCGATACTCCTATAGAGTCATCGATCGACTCTTTCTAATTGATCAAACCGATTGGTGAGATCATTAGATCTATTCATCAGACGAATCTAGAAATCGAACGCTGATCGATTTGTTCATAAGCTGGTGAGCTCTTTAATATCATGCATGCAACTTGTTACGCATCTATAGGATAATAATTCTGATTACCTGAATAGAAACCCTAAGTCTAGCTACTTTCTTTAATTGTCAAAACCCTCAATCAAGCCGAAGCAACTGCCTTGCTCAAACCTGTAATTTAAAGTTAATCATGATCAACCTAGCTTAGTCACTAAGGATTAGATCTTTTTGTTCCCTAGCTCCTTGTGAATTCGATCCCTAATTAATACAACTGCACCTCTTATTTGAGAGAGTAATTCACTCCTTAGGGTAATTTGAGTGAGATCAGATGACACTGTCATTACTGACCCGGACCACATCAGCACTGTAGCTATTGCTCATTTCCAAGCTATCTTGGTTTCTGATGAGCTCCTTGTTATTGGCTTACCAATGGCTGCAAGAGCTCCATTCCTTTTCTTGTTCAAATCACCATCGCCAGCTAATGTCTACTGCGCCTACTGATGCAGAGATCGCGAATGTCCTAAGGAAACTAAATCCTAGAAAATCTCCAGGTCCCGATGGTTTCACATCCACCTTTTTCATATTTTCCTGGTCAATTGTTGGAGAAGAAGTGCTGCAGGCTATCCAGAATTGTTTCGTCTCATACTTCCTGCCCGCGCTACCAATGCCACCATTCTCACGTTGGTGCCAAAAGCCAGGAGCTACGCTCATTGCAGATTACAGGCCCATCTCGTGCTGCAACACCACTTACAAGACAATCTCACGACTTCTGGTAAAGAGACTAAAGCTCATCCTCCCGGGATTCATCTTGCCAAAACAGACTGCCTTTGTTCAGGGCAGGTTACTCATTGAAAACACTCTACTGGCTTCGAGATTGTCCAAGGGTATCATAGAAATGGAGGAAAAAAACGAATCACTATCAAGGTAGATATAGCAAAATCATTCACACAGTGAGGTGGAAGTTTCTCTTCGCTTGCCTAAGGAGTTACAACATCCACGACAAGTTGATTCGATGGCTGGAAGCTTGTGTATGCCCTCCTTCCTTCTCGGTGGCTTTCAATGGTTCTACCTATGACTACTTCAAAGGTAGGAGGGGTCTCAGGCAAGGGGATCCGCTATCTCCGTACTTATTTGTTTTGGTCATGAACTGTCTATCTCTGGCACTAGATAGAGCAGCTGCCAGGATGCTTCCAATATCACCCTCGGTGTGGAAAACAAAGCTCACCCATTTGTCTTTCGCTGACGACTTGCTCATATTCTCTGACGGCTCACTCTCCTCTATCCAAGCCATCCTCGATGTACTGAAGGACTTTGAGGAGCGTTCAGGGTTAGCATTCAGTTTACGAAAAACATCCTTTTGAGCAGGGATGTCCGACGCAGAAGTGGAAGATATAAAAGCACAGACTGGTCTCTCTCTATGAGTTCTTCCTATTCGTTATCTAGTTGTCCCTTTGCGCACCGAACGGATCTAAATCACTCAGTGTGCCCCCTTGCTCCAGTCAATAAAAGCAAAGTTGCGGTCTTAGACAGTAAGAAAGCTAACTTATGCCGGTAGACTGCAACTGGTGGCCTCGGTTATAAATGGAATTACTAATTCCTGGACAAGCTCTTTTATCATTCCGAAGGCTGTAATCCAAAAAATTGATTCCCTTTGTGCTAAATTTATTTGGAAAGGAGACATCACAGCTGCAGCATCTGCAAAGGTCTGGAACTTGTCGTGTGTAGTCAAAATGGTCTGGTTGCTGTTTTTGCAGGAAATTCAATCTGGTCGTCATGGGTTATAAACACTAGCCAGAAACACTCATGGCTGGTGAATAAGCTGCTTGACTCTAGGAAATTGTATATCCATGGATCAGGAAGCAGGTTCACAACGGAGAAACCACTTATTTCTGGTCTACAAACTGGTCGCCGTAGGGGAAACTTTCAGACAATCTTCAGAGGGCCGGTTCTACTCGTTACCCATTCAGGAAAAATGCTACTCTTGCTGAACTATGGGAGAATGGTGCCTGGATCCTCCCAAACGCCGCCAGATCGCCAGCTAGAGGTTGTTTTGTACCTTTCTACTCCGGTACTTAATGATTACAATGATGAGCTTGAATGGTAGCCTGGAAATCAGAGGCAAACTAGATGCCGCACGGGTGCATTATACGATCTACTTCGTCCAACAGCACAAACTGTCTCTTGGCATAAGGAAGTGTGTTTCTCGGGAGGCATTCCAAAATACATGTTCCTGGTATGGCTGATGGTCAGAAACAGATGCCCCACCCGCGACAGAATACTGAGCTGGGGACTCCAAACAGATCCGCACTGCCTAGTCTGTAATGCTGCAAATGAGTCAATTGCGCATTGCTTCTTTGTATGCAATTTTACTTGGGAAATTTGGAAGGAGATTGCAGAAAAGTGTGGTTTCTCATCCTCCAGACAGTGGGAAGCCCTACTCACCCAGATAAAAGGCTTCACAAGACACTGCTTCTTCTTTGCTGGCAAGTGATGCTCTACACTCTTTGGACAGAGAGGAACAAACGACTTGACAACTCACACTTCTCATCTGCGGATAGCCTTATTGCTCGAATCAAGCCTACTGTCATAAACAGGATCTCAAGTCTTAGAGCATCTTTATTGCGGTTTCGAGAAGGGGTTTCTAGATCCAAAAATAGTGTGTGGGTCCCACCAATTTGTTAAAACCGGTTACAGAAGGCGTGAGATGAGGACCGCTTGCGGTGAATTTTTTGCACTGTTCGCGGGCCCCACCGACAAGTGACGACCCGCGATTGGTGCTATTAAAATTTTTTTTTAATCAGAAAAAAAAAAAAAAAATTAAGAAACCCTAATGGATTTTAGGGATAAAGATACTCTAAGGATTGATAGACCATAGTTCTCTTCCTCTCTACTTCGGTTGTGGTTTGCTACTTAACTGCGCACTCCCAACTTACATATTATCTGATACGAGTTTGTATCTTTCTGGATATGTATAGCTACTTGGCTACTGGGTTTTAACTCTGTAAAACTTTTCTTATCTTTTGCATTTTAATAGTAAAGCCTTTTTCAAAAAAAAAAAGGTGGAAATGTTGATCAAAAAAAGAAAAAAAATACAAGTGGGAATATGCGTAACACAAAACGTCATTTTCGTCTGATATGGCATAACTCAGGCAAGGCTTATCTACTCTACACCGACATCACTAGAGGACAAGGGGGTAACTTTGCTTTGGTGCTTTTAACCGATCACCTAAATAATTTTTTGCCTTGATGCCTAATTATCTTCGCTTTCATGGTTTTCTAGCTAAATGACTTTTGAAAGAGTCAGGCTTATTTACATACTAGGGGTTTCCCGGCGCTACGCGCCGGTTTTGCTAATATTGATATAGTTTGGTTATAGTATTATAATATAAAACATTTGAGATGATTGTTAAGTAAGTATATAAGTTGACTTTGTTCTAAGATCTTGGGTTAGGTAGTCTTCAAGACTCCAACCATCATTGCGGAAGCATCAACAACCGACACATTGATTCATATTCTGAATCTTTGGGTACCATTGCGACCAAAGACACTTATCGAAGAGCCACTGGAGTCTAGTTATCAAACCAGAAACTGGTGCTTAGACCATCATTTGTTGTATTAAATGGAATATTTTTTTGAACTCTTATTACATGTGGTTTTTCTTATATATGCTATTACTGTACTAAGATCGAAAGTCCCCATTGTTGATTTATTTACATATAACATAGTTATTTACATTTAACATAGTTGTGGTTTTTTGAATTGAAATTATATTATATATCATATCTGTTTTTATATGTTCTTTGTAATGTTAATGTAAGATTATGAAATTATTTCTTTTAATTTCATTCTCTCGGAAAAGATTTAGGTGTCTTTTTGTAGAATTATGGCGTATTGCAGTGTTATTTTGCAACAATTTAGTTTTGGTTTGTTTCTTAAAAAAATATGTGCTTTAGCTTTAAAAGAAAAACACAGTGTTGTGGCACCATTTAACTTTTCGTAGGAACATATGTAATATGTATCATATAGACTATTTTATTATTTCATTTATTAAATATTGTAACTGTTTTTTAAATTAATATTGTACTTTGCCATCCATTTTCATGTTAATTTTCGAAGATTAAGAATCGTGACCACCAAAAGTATATGTGATATTTCTTATTTATTTTTTTTCGGCAGAGTTTGATTGAATGTTTAAATTAATATCGTAAATACAGTTTTTCCTTTTTCTTTCTTATGATTTTCCTAGTTTTTCTTATTTTTATATTTATTCAGATTAGATCAAGTATTTATTCCCTATAACTTTTATTTGTTGATTAAAATTTTACCAAATTAGAATTTATTTTCTATTTTTATAAAAAAATATATCTTATATAAAGCGTCATAATCTTTCGCTTAGTTTTTCTTTTTGCAGGAGAAGCAAACCATCATAATCTTTCGCTTAGTTTTTCTTTTTGCAGGAGAAGCAAACCAATTATTTGCAAAGATTGAGGTAGAAAGTAAAGACACCCGAGGATGTTCCATGCTTCTTTGATTTGATTAAAGTTAAGAATGGAAGGTGAAACTATTAACTTCAATTTTACGTAGCCTTGGGAAACACTGTTGTGGCATAGGATCTTGATCAAGTATATTATGTTTTCTCATTAAAACTGACTTAGTAACAAAATTTATCTACTGGACTTATCACAGTGGATATAGTAAAAAAGAAGATGACTAAAACCGATAAGAAATAAAAGTTTATGTGGACTCAAAGCTGAACTGTTAGATTCTACTCCCTCCATTTTGTTATAAAAGACGTTTTAGAACAATTGTGATGTGTCAATTTACTTGTCGTTTACAAAAATCAATGCAAAATAGAGTGATAAAGGACAATATTTACCGTTATATTTAATCTAGTCAATGTGCTGTATGTTAGAGGCTAATCAATAAATGAAGGATATAAAAGGTATTTTATTGAATGCCTTAATATACGTGATAATCCCTACAATGACTTATAAAGAAAAACAGAGAGTATTTGTTTTGGTTATCAGGCAACACGTACGTATGTTGGGAACGCATAATTTGAAAGAGTTGTAACTCTTGGTGTGCCAATGAAAAGATTGGTGATGCCTGATGCTGTGAGACAATATTAATTGAGCTACTGAAAATAATATCTCTTGATGCGCTTAGACAATATTGAACATGTTCGTATTTAGCAATGCTCCTCCTATATTAGTAACGTTTAGTAATTAAGTTTGGGGATTTTACCAAAAGAAGTTCGGGGGATCAACTTGGTGTTCCGTTTGCCAAATTAATTTATCAATACGTTTGTACTATTTATTAATTTCACTAATGAGTTTTTATTTGTTTTGTTTGGTTATATGTATGTTTTATTATTATTTTTTAAACATAAAATGTATGTATTTAGATTTCATTCAAAAATTAAGCATTGTTTTAAGCATTTGTATTTAGCTGGAGTTTTCTGTATTATGTGCATGTGATACTTTAGAAGAGAACCAAAAGCAAAGTGAGTGTAGGAAATAAGTCATCGATGGAGAATATTTGACCAGAAACTAATACAGCCCAAAAATGTTGCTTTAAAGAATTGAACTAAAGCCCATCGCAATTTAAAAGAAGTCATGAAGCCCACACAACACACAATTAAATGTATCCGATTAATATTTGACAAAATGCGTGACATAAGCAAAGCGACGCGCACAACAAAAGAACAACGCGTGGCATACACTGACGACCCAGCGTCTCGACACGTATCGTCATTCCCTCCATCCTGAAAAGAGACATGGATAGCCTGAGAAGACAGACACTTTAACTTTATTATTATAGATAGATGGTACAAAGTCACAAAAACATAAAAGCTCTCTGCCACTACTATCGAGACAACTAAAAGCTTCTCTGATGCTGGTGGAGCAAGTGCTCAATCGGTGTCACCTCTCCTGCTCTTTAATCGTGCTCGTCTTTGATCGATCCCTTTTTTTGTTTTCTTTGGCTTTTCAAACTCTCAATTTAGGAACTGAGTTCAGCGACGCCTGCAGTGACTCTCAAGGTTTCAGGTAGTGACTCTCAAGGTTTCAGGTAGTCGTTTGGTTCTTACTAGAATGGATCTCTTTCCTGGATGTTTCCGGTAAGCTTGTGCAAGTTATATTGATGCACCATCCCTTGGGCTTCAGATCTGACAGCTAAGTCCCTCTCTCGAAGTCGGACCCTCCACCTTTTCTTTCACCGACCACATTTTAACTGGAAATGCCTGAGGATCTCTTTCAAAGACCAATCTCTGTTCAGCAACCCATTTTTTTTCTCTCACCCAAATCCCATAAACGGCGTGCTCTCTAACGACCCCTCAAGTCCCATTAGATCATCCTCCGGGAAACCTAGCTCCTTCAAAGGATATATAATAAGACCCACTCTCTCAGGTCTCTCTTGTTACTCAGTAAACCGATGATGGCAAAGGATTGTCAATTTCTCCATCTAGTCTCGCGGACACCTTGATTATTTGTGTGAGCTCATCCATTCACTGACTACTCCATACCCTTCAAACTTGAGGTTTGCTGGCTCGGCCTGAAATCGCCCTGTTCGTTTCTCCATTTCTCATCTTCATCTAACTGATCCATCTATGTGATTCATCCAGATGATCCATGAAGATTTTAGGGACTGTTTGTTTTCCATTCAGATGAACCATTCGGATGAGCCATTTGAATGAATTTTATGTTCGTTTCTCCATTTTCATCTCCATCCAAATGAATGTAGTAAAAAAATTACAAATATACCCTTGTTTTGTTTAATCATATGTTTTATATTAATTTTAACTATACTAATTTTATTATTTAGTCTAAAATATATTTATACCGAAATTATTTTAAATTTAGTATTTTGACATTTATAAATTATTATTTCATATAAATTTATTTATTTTATTTAAATTTGCATTAAAATTTAACTACAACTATGGATTGTAATAAAATTTAAAGTAGAAACTCAACAAACAATTCAAAGTAGAAACTCAAATTTTATAAAACTGAAATTTTAAAGTAGAGACTCAAATTTTAATAATCTTTTAATAAACTTTCAAACAACTTAAAGTAGATACTCAAATTTTATAGAACTGAAATTTAAAATATGACTCCAACAAATAATCATCTTGAATCTTCACATTCTTCACTCTTCAAAGTGTAAGATTGAGATTGCATCAACTGTCCTGTAAACATACCAGATATGAGCATGATTAAACCAATACAAAGACAAAAAATAGCGACTGCAAAAACATGACTAAATAGAGACTGATTAAACTTTTAAATTCATATAAAAGCAAATGATGCCATCACTAAAGAGCTCACAACAAACATCATGATCTCAGACTAATAGCAAAGCACATAATGATATCAGACACATAGCAAACATAGTAACCAACATACCGTTTGATGCTAGTATGGAAGTCTACTTCCTCTTGCCATCTCCATAGTAATACAATGACGTATACTCTCCATCACTCTATCACCCGCTGGAATGTATGGAACATGCTCTTGTTCTTGATCATCACCATGTGGTTCATATGATTCCACTGTCTCCCAATGTGAAAAGTCGATATCTTCATGCTGTGAATCTCGAATAAAGTTGTGGAGGGCCATTGTAGCTGTCACAATCTTAATCCATTTCTTCAGTTCATACTTGGGATGTTTTCTGTCCATAATCCTCCATTTAGCTTTCCACACACCGAAAGTCCTCTCAATGATTGATCTCAAACAAGAATGCTTGGGTTAAACAGTTCCTAGTATTTGATGGTGGACCTCCTCTATTAAACTGATATAAATGGTATCTGGTTCTGCGATGAGGACCTAAGTAACCATCTCTGGTTGGTTAACCTGAGTCAACCAAGTAGTATTTTCCAGCTGGTGGGTGAGGAAAAGAAGCTTCTTCAGTAGCACAGTATATTAGCACCTTTGTGTCATGTGCTCTCCCGGGAACTCCAACATAAGCATATATGGAACGCATGCTGAAATTGCAGATGGCTAACACATTCATGGTTGGTTCAGATTTTCTACCTCTATATGGCTCAGCATTCCCAGATGGTGGACGAACAGGAATATGAGTGCCATCTAAAGCACCTATGCAGTTCCTAAAGTAAGGCCAATATCGGATTCTCTACTAGAAAAGGACTAGCAGTTGCGAACTCATTCCTAGTCGGTTTCACAATGTCTTATGCAAGCTTCAAGAGAGAACTTAATACCTCTTCTAGCTTTTCACAGTGTCGGTTGAATGCTGATAACGCCTGCTACAACCCGTATAGCATGGGCTCTTGTCCAACCATCTCTAAAAACATTGCAACACTCTCCTCAACATAAACATTAAGAGTCTCCTTTAACCCATACTTTTCTGATAGCATCTTACACAAACTCTTAAATGTTTCCTGGTTCATGTAGAATCTCATAGCATTGTACCTCAGACCCGTTCATAAACGCTGCACCGTGCCAACCTTCACCTCGGTTTGTCCTGACTAATTGCCTATCAGTATCAGCTTCTGGCACTCCAATCATTTCTTCTATAAGAGTATACATGTTCTGATTCTCATCAAACAACAAATCCAGCTCATTGCAACAATTATCTACAAGTCACATAGCAGAAAAGGTATTAAAACCCACATAACAAAAGCACAATAAAACTTGAAGCTAATATCAAAACACATGATATACAATCAAATATATATAAACGAGGGCTAAGCCAACCAAAACATACGATCTAAAGTAAAGTTTCAGGCCACCCAAGCATTTCAGTACACTTGATACAAGAAAAAAAAAAAAGAAAGCTAATGAAAGTATGGCTGGAACAAACTGCTAACCTGAGTTCTCTTGCTTCAAACCAAGATTCTTTCCACTTCAACCTGCACATATTACAGGAAACAGAGTTTAGCAATGCTAGAAAAGATCAAAGATGAACAAAAGATCAGAGATGAACACAAGTATAAACCCAAGTGAATCATAGATCTCATAAGATAATGTCCAGAGAAGCAGCAATGATTTGAATAGTTTAAAAGAAGGAAGACA
>JAEACV010000033.1:0-33297 GCA_016432835.1 Brassica nigra
GGATTCCGCTCCGGGTGAGTAAAGAAGTGTTGAGACATTGCAGCATCTGGAGTAAGTCTCCATTCCCTTCTTTTAACTTCTTCGTATTGTCTCAGGTTGATAACAATGTTACTTCTCCAGGTATTATGTTGGGAAAGGGCGGCCAAGCATTGGCAGACTTTGAGAAGGCTTTGCAGCAATATCAGCGAAGAGGCGGCTCCTGCCGCTACCCCTACTGAGGATGATGATGACGTTCAGTTCATCAGGAGTAAAAGCGTAAAGTGCAACTACTTCAGCTCCTGCTTCCTCGAAGAAGAAATCTAAGGCCTCCCGGACGTTTCCGTATGCTTATCGCGGTGGTCTGGTCACCGTGTTGAATTTGGCATCTCTGCCAGAAGAAGACTCGCGAGATCGTGCAATCTCATCGAGTGACCTTCTACAGGTATTGCTCTGCTTTTTTTTTTGTTGAGAGCTTGCTTCCTGCTGTTGACTGTGCTGTTTTTATACAATGTCCCAGCTCTTCCATCTCGGGAAAGAATGTGGAGATAGACACCTTGACCTCTCAGCTGCGTAAAGAGAAAGATAATGCATTGGCCAGGTGATATCACTCAAATTACCCTAAGGAGTGACTTTACTCTCTCAAATAAGAGGTTCAATAGTAGTACTTAGGGATCGAATCCACAAGGAGCTAGGCACACACTAGATCTAATAGTTATATGATTAAGCTAGGCTAATAGATTATAAGACAGTAAATAAATAAATAAAGCAGTAAATAAAATAGTAAACAAGTTGAACAAGACAATTATTCAACAAGGTAGAGTTGTTTGATGGAAGGATGCTAGATCTGGGTTTCTATTAAGGTAATCAGGATTATAATGATATAGAGACTAAAGCATAATATTATAGAACTCAACTACTAGAATAACCAACCATCTCTCGATTTCCAGGTTATCTATTACTAGATCCAAGAACTCCAACTCTCGTTGTCGATTCTAGGAAAGCATCGATCGATGCCGTGCGATCGATCGACAGCTTAGATCGTATCGATCGATGTCTCTATAGGAGAATCGATCGACACGCTTTAGTAAGCCATGCGGGTTGAATATAAGTTCACCGGGTTTCTAGACCAACTCTCGAATGAATCTATCAATCTTAGCTCAGAGAAGAGAAGTCAGATAATAAATCTATAATCAAGCTTAGGTTAATTACTCCTAAACAAGTATTATGAACAATCTTAAATGATGAATATCACAACTTAGCAATTCTATATTTGGGGCTAATCCCTCATAACCTATATGAACCCTAAACTTATCAGTGGATCTATTCGCATGATAGTTGTCACAGAAATCATAGATGAATAGATATAAAACTGAAATAGAAATAGATATAAAACCAATGGAGTTTCAGGAGGACTCTGAAGGAGTTCCTCCTTCTCTCCTAACTAAGAACAATAGAACAATGAAGTAAAGAAAGCTGTAGCCGCCAACAATGGCTTAGAAATAACATAAATAGGGTTTCTGGTCGCCAAAGGGCATTCAAGCAATTTGTGATAGCTTATGGGCTTCAGGCGGTCATAAAATATACTCGCCCGCATTCTGGCATCCATATCGATCGATATGAAGGCTTTCTCATCGATCGATATACATTCTTCTTCTCGACAGCCGTCTCGCGAGGCAGACTGACCAATCTTCAGTAAAACGGGCAAAACTTCTGCTACAGGATGCCGATTGACCTGAGACCGGTATCATTGGAAAGCTAACTCAAATCTCTATCTCGTGTCAAAATATGGGCTCATTCCAACGGTGGGAAGGTCTCCATCCATAGCTAAACATCTGACGCATCTGTGCAGTTCTGCACCTCAAAATACTCTAAAATCACCATATTTCTCCAGAACGTACCTGAACCTGTAAATACTCTAAATAGACTCTATATCGTAGTAAATATATATATAAAACACCTATAGACCATGGCTAAAATGGGTAAAATCCATGGTCGATCAACTCCCCAGACTTATCCTTTTGCTTGTCCTCAAGCAAAACCAACAGGCAGTCTCTCTGAAAGAGGTTTGAAAACAGCAGGGACTCACATGATTTAAAACTTAGAATCATAACCTCTACAATATTGCAATCCACATCTAAAAGTCCTAATCACAAAAGCACATTATACCATATCCTAGTTTAGCAACCAAATTCACCTAGCCAACAACTTAGCAAATCTTGTCGACATTCCCTCTACCAACCTCATTTCTTAACATAAATAAAAGTGTAGGCTTTACCTTGGGAGTATCGATCACAAGATGCAAGGATTCTCAAACAAGTATCTGGACCTGCAGGTAAAAGTTAGTTCCTATATTCTCTCTACTTATTTCTCTCTCAGTCAAAGTCTGCTTCCATTGCGGGATCATTGACCAAAATTCGAGGCTTCCATGAATCAAGACTTAATGGTGGTTGCCACCAAGTCATGTTCACTTCTTTTGACCTATATCCAAGAATTTATATGAATCGAACCTTGATGATTGCCGCCACCAAGTCTTGTTCATTCTTTTGTTGGAATCCTTATGAAGCAAGCCTTAATGGTTGTAGCCACCAAGACCTGTTCGATTCCACCTAACTAGAAACCTATATTTTTCTTTTCTCCATTTTTTTTCTTTTCTTTTCTTTTTTTTTTTTTTTTCTTTTCGTGTTTTTTCTACCTATATATCTAGGGTCGAAATGGAGAGAGAGAAGGTGATAAATCTACACAAGACTTTACCTTCCAGACTTGTCCAAGAATTTGATCCCATGTATACCAAGCCCCAAGACAAGCAATTGAGTCAGGTTTAGTGTTGGAGGTCAGCTTTGGTTCCTTCAAACAATCTCAGCAAGTGTTGATAGTTGACAGGTTGATCCACTTTAGTATCTTTAGTACTATCTGCAATCAGTAAGTCTAGAATGGTGCTAAAGAGTGGTTAGATAACAAGCATAAATCTAATAAGTTCATTATCCCTTCTTGACTCAATAAAACTTTTGAAAAACATTTTATAAGACTCACAATAAACCAATATCGGTAAACATCCCCAGACTTAAATTATACACTGTCCCCAGTGTATATCCAGCCGGAGTTATGTTGAGGATATAAATCATAAGTACACAAAGTGACAAGTAGAATCGATATACCTGACCGGATTAGGTGTTGATCGATGGAAATAGGTTACCATCGGTCATGCAAGTTATGTATCAGATCGATATCGACATGCTCACATCGGTCGATATGATGGACAATCGTCTACTTGGATCCCTTTATATATATATATATAGCTAACTAAAACACAATATTAGTAGAACCTCCACGACTTAAACAACACTGTCTCCAATGTTATACAGTCTAAGATTGGTGGGAAAATAAATCATAAGTACTAAATTTAACAAGGAAAAATGGTATACCTGACTTTGATGTGAGTGTCGGCCAACACAGTTAAGTGGCGATCGATACTCATAATACTCAATCGATCGATGCTAGCTAGCCATCGTCGATTCTTGTGAAACTCATCTTCCTTGGATCTTTATCTTTTGCCTAACATAATAAAACACTAAGAATTAGTAATAGATAAAACCATAATAGTAAATTTTCTTTTTCGGATGAACAGTGACTCTGCTACTGTGATTCTGCTACAATGTCGATCGATTTGTTTGCTACAGTATCGATCGATGTCCTCGCTACAGTGTCGCTCGATTTCCTTGCTACAGTGCCGTCGTTACTGTTCACTTTTTTTTTAAAAAAAACCTGCAATAAATAAATGCAAAAATCAGTAATAAATGAAATTAAAACCAAATTTTAAAAACTAACAGTGGGTTGCCTCCCACTCAGCTTATTTATAGTCATTAGCTTGACTTTTGGAGATCTTATTTAGTCCGGATGAGAATGAGAACTTGCTCCAAACCAAGTCTCAATGTCTACACTCTGAAGCTTTATCATTCTTCTGTGAAATCCTCCTCCATAGACTCTTCTCCTTTGTCTATCATCTCTGCAATAAGGAGTGCTCTAAGCTTTGCAAATGGTTGTGAGAAGCATCTGCTGCGACTCTTGATTTCCTGACACGAGGTTCAAGCTCTCGATACCGCTAGGACCCGAGGTTTCAATAATTCTGGAATTATTTTAGTGCCCAGAGTTCCTAAACCAGGATTTTAGTTCTGCAGGGACCATAATCCGTCTCCCTAGGCGAGATTGCTCCCGGTACCAGTTCGGAGCTCGAATTTTGCTGCTCGGAAGCTGGCCACTATCGAGCTCCTGCTGCTGCTTCTTCAGGAAGCCGCTATCAGACTTAGGGTTCTGGTATGTATCTACTTGGAATAGCGACCTAGTCACCAGGCTTTTCTGCTTTCCATGTCGGATAAGCTGAGATTTTATTGTGCTCCCGGACTTTTGCACTTATTGCTCCATGTATGTCACAGTACTATTGCAATTTTCGTACTTTGTGTCCCCTGTATTGTTTAGACGTAGCATTTTAATACAGGTACTGTTCACATTTTGTACTTTTGGGGCCCCGATATTTCTATGGCTTCAGGCCTATACCGGGTTATAGGTAGTTTTGTTGGGGTCAAAATCGGTCAAAGACACAATCAACACCGAAAGTCCTTGGAAGGAGTCAAGTGACGAATAAAACCAAGAAAAACTATTTACTCGACGTAAACGCCGGAAGGGATGATCACATCGTAGTCCGTGCTGGCCCTGGCCCCGGCCGGGCGGCGGCTGCTGGCCCCGGCCGGCGCCGCTCGTCCGTTGGTCCCGGTGCAGGCGCCGGCTCGCCGTGCTGGCCCGGCGCGGCTCGCCTGCTGCTGGCCTATGGTGTCCGGCGCCGCTCGCCTGCTGGCCCGGGCACCGGCGGCTTCGCCGTGGGCCCCAGGCTCGGCGCTGGCTCGTCCGTTGGTCCTGGGCGCCGGCTCATCCATGCTGGTCCTGGGTGCCGGCTCGCCCGTGATGGCCCCGGCGGCGCCGCTCGCCAGCGCTGTTCCTGGTGCCGCTCGCCTGCTGGTCCCGGTGCGGGCTTCGCCTGCTGGTTGGTCCTGAGTGCCGGCTCGCCCGTGCTGGTCCCGGTGCCGGGTGCCGGGCGCGGCTCGCCTGCTGGTCCCGCGCCGGGGCCGGCTCTCCGATGGTCCTGGGCGGCGCCAGCATCCATATCCAAGTCCCGGCGCCACGACGGACTTCTCGACAGTCGACCTTCTCCTCGCAAAACCGCCTCGACAACTAGTCCAATTCGCGCTTTGTATCTTTGCTTGAAGACTCACCGTTCAACTCCTTGAAGACATGAAACCTAAGAACCCCATTTCGTTTTGGTCAAATAGATCGGAAGGCTTCGGAAGACCACCAAAGGTTTGGTTAACGAATGGATTTTGAGTCATCGTATAAAACAATCACGGTTATTCTAAAACACCAGTCATCTCGCTATACGAGGAGTTGGGGTTCCTTCGGCAAAACAAGTGCCATGTCAGGCTAGTTTCTCGAAATCGTAAAATGTCCACGGTCGAAACAACGCCCCGAAGGCCCAACGCGACCAAGCGGCCCACTTACGACTTTCCGGAGATCAAGTCGAAATGGACATAACGGCCCATGTTTATCTTTACAGAAAGAGATAAATGTCAAGTTTCGAAGATAAATGTCAGTTTTCGGCTTGACGGATCATGCCGACGGACAGCTGACGGACCGTGTGATAACCCGGGGTAAAATGGTCAAGATCAACAAAGTCAGAATCTGGAGCCAAGCTTTTGGGAATCAAAGTATGAGGAGAAATGTTGAGTTTCCATCACGAAATATTTAACATGGTTCAGAGAAACAGAAGATTGGTCGAGCATCAGCATAGTGGCGAACCGCGGGCAAGAAGGGTCGATCGAGAAATTTCAAGAACGAGGTGGTCAAAGAATTGATCGTGAGGGAATCTTAAGCTGCTCAACCATGTTATACAATGTCTTAGATTCATCAGATGGATCTTTTGGAAGAATAAAAATTTTGGAAGCACGACGCTTTAGAAGCACGACGTTTTGAAGCCGACGTTTCTTCACCGAAGTTTTCCGGAAATTTTCAGATCACTAAAATATGATTCTGGAAGTCGGAAGCAGGACGGAATTTAAGCAGGACGGGAAATTAAGCAGGACGGGAAGCAAGCACGACGGAATCGGCTAACACGGAATCGGAAACGACGGAAAACCGAAAATTGGCAAAAATCGCTAATTTCGTATTATGGATTTTTAGGAAGCGAGGCTCGGAAATATTTTTCCAAGATCATAATTCTTTTGGAGTTTATTAAAAATATTCCGATCATCAGAACGGAGCGGAAAATTATTTAGGATTGATCGGGACTAAAATTCACTAGGAAAGCGAAATAGTGTAAATCGACCGAAGCTCGAGGTGGCTTGATTTAAGGGTCAGGACGTTATGTCTATCCACTAACCAGCTGAGTGTCAACACAAGGAGGAGGTGTAGACGTGCATGGAAGAAGCACATGCAGCTTGACACACCAGAAGCACGATGTCGCCGTATCTGCGATCGAAGCATGCTGATCGACATGTGGAGATTGTGTGTCGCCTTGCATGCACTCCAGTCATGCAGCAAGACATCTGGTCGTCCAGGCAGGAGAGAGGTGTCACTTTGCATGAGTCCTGGCCATGCTGAAGGACATGTGGAGCACGAGGTGTCGCGACGCATGCGTCCGAGCCATGCGGCGACACGGGCTGCCACCAACTTCGATCTGATTGGCTGCTATCTACTATAAATAGCCCACGACCCTTCACATTTCATTCATCCAGACCTTTCAAAAGCAAGTTAAAACGTGGGTTAGAGAGAGAGAGAGAAGTAGAAAAGAAAGTAAGAGGTTCGAGCTATTTCGAGTTTTAGAGAGTTTTCGAGATCAGTTTCTCTACTGATTTCAAGTAAGCGCCTAGGGAAGGTTCTGTCCAACTGAAGATCAATCAAGTGAAGATCAATTCAGATGGGAACCATGTCAACGTGGCTAGAGAGAGAGAGAGAGTCATTTTGAAGGTATAGTCTTTTCTAAACCCCGATATTCCACCGAGAAGCGAAGTTCTGTCCAATCGAAGAATTTCTGCAATTGTTATGCGGAAGCTCTGCCCAAATCAATCCGTCCTCTCTATTCTTATTCTTTGATGATCAAGTGGAGGTGCTGTCCAAGATCATTTCAGTTCTAGGGGTTCAGTTCAGTCAAGGTCGTGGTTCGATACTCTGCTCAGATTTCCGAAGGAATCGTCCAGCAGCAAGGGAAGGTTCTGCTCGAGTTGAGTTCAGTCCAGACCAGTATCAAGGGAGGTTCTGTCCAAGCCAAGATCAGTCCAGTCCTGTCCATTCAAGACGTCCAGGTTGGGTTTGGCCAAGTCCTCTCCGATCAACCAACTGCTTATCGGCATAGAACACTGTGAGTTGGCTTGTTTGAATTCCGTTTGGAATTTAGGATAGATAGGTTAGTGAGTTGGTTTGTTTGAGTTCCACTTGGAACTTAGGATAGATCGAGTTGCATATAGAGTAGTTATCTCATACTGATGCTTGATAGAGTCCTAGGGTTATTTTTTAATTATGAATTGGTCTCAGTTTAGCAAGGGCTAAGTTGAGATGAAATGGAATTAAGACTGAGTTAATAACCTGACTAGGACTAGGCTAGGTTGCATCATGTTTTCTATTCTTGTGTTGATTTGATTGAGTGCAGGTTCCGTTATCTTTAAAGATAGTTTCATATCAGGATGCTGAACTATCTGGGTAACGGTTTGATTGACTTGATTGCTTGTTGATTAATTAATCGTGTTGTTTAGTTGATTAGAGTACTAAGGGTCTTAGGCCATATAGGCGGACTACTGGTACTTTTGATTGTGTTGTTGAGTCGAGTGTCTAGTTAGAGTCTAGAACTTTATCTTTAGGTTATGTTCTAGATTGTGTTTGTGTTGTGTGATTGTGCCGACAGTATGTGCGTAACCGCCCATACTAGGCTTGTGTAGGTGATTAGTGTTTCCTTCAGACCTCGTACCTGGCGGGTTTAAGGAAACCCCTTATTCGCTGGATCGGAAGACTCAGAGACGGGTCATGGCCTAGGGCTGAGTATTACACGACGGTGTAATGTGGCAGTGACCCGAAGGACTGTGGGCTGTCGCGCGGTGACCCGAATGACTGTGGGCCGCGGTCGGTTGAAAGTTCCTTCTTCTGGCCTTTGTGGTAGGGAGATAGGATATTCCCGATATTGAGGAGGAACACAAAGTCACCAGGGCCCAGGTTAGAGTGTCATGTTGTGTTAGTGTGTCGTAGAGGGTTATGGAACCCTATAGAAAGTGTAACACTGATATACGGTGTTACGAGTTAGATTGAGTCGTAGTTAATTAGTATCTTGTCATTGTTGTTTGTGGTTGATTGATTTGCTTGCAGGTTTCTAGCATTGAGATCTAATTCGGATTTGGTACGGATTAGGCTTGGTGTCTCTTTGGTTAGTGTAGACCGAAGTTGATTGTTATATTGTTTGAGTGATTGCTTGTGAAGGGTGGTGGATATCAAAAGCTATGCGGTATCATTGGTTGGCCGATCATGTTCTTGTCGATTGTTGGTCGACCAGTTAATGATCCTTGTATAGTCTAAGTGTCTAACACTACATGAGTATTGAACTCAGGCGTATATATGGTTAACTAGGGATTGGTTGTTGACTTGTTTTCATGCAGGGTCCCGTTACTTGAAGTTAGATAACGGCAGGAGGCGGATCTAACTTAGTAACGGTTTGTTTATATAATGTTGGTTTTGATTGATTGCATGATAGGATAGATTGCTTGTTGTTTTGGGTTGTCTGGGTTAGTGAGATAGGTTGCGGGTAGAGGCCGCCAGCTCACTGAGTAACACTAGGTTACTCACCCAACTCCGTTGTCCTTTTTGTAGGTTGCTTTAGGTAAAGGATGATCGGATAGCTTGGTGCTGGATGTTAGGACCACCGGAGTAGATTTCATGCCTTTTGTAAACGGTATTTTGATATGTTTAGTATTGACTCGATTTGGCATTAGGCGGGCCAGTCTTGAATTAATTCATGTATGAATATTTCTTTGAATCAATAAAGTTATCTGTTTTATATGCGCATCATGAGTACTCTGATATTTGACTAGTCGGTCTAACACAACGTTAGGTCTTGGTACGGGTTGAAAAGCCTTAGGCCTCGATCTAACGGAAACCGTTAAGTCTTGGTACGGGTTGCAAAGCCTAATGCCATGATTTAGCGGGACGAGTTAGTGAATGAACTGGTCTAAGTTGCGGAGTAAATTCTGCGACATTGGCGGATTGTTCCTGACCCGTCCGTAGCCTCGGACCAGGGTGTTGGGTTGGACGGTCAGTCATGTTCTTGTTTGATTGTTGGCTGGCCGGTTGGCCTGTCATCTCCAAACCTTGGCGTTGGTTGGTTCATCGGCCATGTTCTTGTTTGATTGTTGGCGGTGGGTCGACCTATGTCTAGGACGGTCCGGGTGTTACAGACCGCCCTCGACAGACCACGCCGATAGACCGCTTTCGAGAGACAGCGCTCGACGGACCAGGCTCGACAGATCACTCTTGACGGACCGCGATCAATGGACCATGCTTGACGGACCATGCTAACCATATGGCGAGCGGGTTGATCAAGCCCGCTCTCGTGATATGAGGAGATGGCTGGTCAAGGCCGCGCTCGCCATAGGGCGAGCTGGCCGATCGAGGCCACGCGCGCCGTATGGTGAGCCGACTGATCAAACCCGCACTCGCCATATGGCGAGTTGGTCGATCAAGGCCGAGCTCGCCATATGGTGAATCGGTAGGGTTAGATCAAACTTTGGCCTCCCTTGGCAGACGGTTGGTAAGCCCTTCTTCTATTCGTCGTGTGTTTCCCGAGAGTTATTTGTTAAAGAGATTGGACATTCTGATTTGAGAACTTGTCGTATAACTTCTGTTATTAAAGTTGTACGAGACTTTCGAGACGAGAAATATTTTCCGGGACATTCAAGCATTGATTCCATCGTGACCAATTTTGACCCGAACATTGAGTCTGCAGTGTCCTCAGGACCTCTCGATTTTTTTGAAGAACCAAAAAACCTCTTTTCATTGCTTCCTGGTGCTTGGATGTAGGTACCTGAAACACAAAAAAAAAATGTGGGAACCGAAATTCACACCGTCGATTCTAATGAATAATAATGAAGGAAAACAATGAAAACCCTACTTTCTTTGAGGTCCGGAGAGCCAACGACAAGTGACCAAATAAATGCGGAAAAGGGTTTGTTAAGAGTTTGGACTAGACCTTAAGAAAGGCTGCCTACGTACCCCTTTCGAGGATCAAGTCGGACGTAGTTCAGTTAGAAAGAATTGAACCAGAGATCGAACCGCCTGGGCGAGTTCGTCTAGTACGAGCGTGGGTCATAGAAACAGGCATGTCGAGAATAATGTCTAGGGTTTCTAAGTGGGCAGCTCTAGATTAAAAGAATTGTCCGATCCTTCCGAGAGGAACAGAGATCTGCGAACAAGATAAAAATAGAACAAGAGGCGGCCAGACGTTCTAGGTCCTGCCTTGCTAGTCTAACCGCCTAAATTCTAAGTTCTCTATGCTAACGGGAGTTCTCTAGGTCTCAAATCTCAGATCCCCCTTTTTCTTCTGCTCCTGCTCTACTTATATAGTCGCTCTAGGTCGGTGGCTCATCTATTCCTTTGCCTTCGGGCCCAAGTTTATCTCTTTAAGGAATATTCCATTTTTCGTTGATCTTGATAGTTATCTTCGAGTCTTGACATTTATCATTGGAAACTTAGCATTTATCGTATTTCCGTGAGTTAGGACAAACCGTCATAACTTTTATGGGCTCGAATCCCTTCTGAGAGGGTAGATGGGCTTCTAGACCAGTTTAGATCCTTGCGGACCGTTCTTAGGTCTTTTGGCGTTTATACGATTTCTCGGTTTTAATCATAAAACTTCGAGAATAACTTTAATCGAAATGAAACGAGAAGTATGTTGCCCTGAAGGTTGGATATCACAGCTATACGGAGGATACGGGAGTCGAAGTAAATCGGACAGGACGAGATCAGGTCGAGCTTGCCGGGAGAGCCGACTCGCGTGCCGGCCGAGCTCGCCGGCGAGCTGACCCACGCTATGGTTGAGCTCGCTGGGCGAGTACACCCACGCCGTGGTTGAGCTCGCCGGCGAGTGTATCCGCATGATGGTTAAGCTCGCCGGGCGAATACACCCACGAGGTGGCCAGGACAGTGACTTTGTTCTCTTCGTAAAATCTCAACGGAAACTCCGATTGAGACAAAACGAAAGCCATTTTGATCTAGACTCAAAGGAGAACAAAGGTGAGCTTTCCCTAGGGCGAGGTGGCCATTACAGAGGGCGAGGTGACCGGCGTGATGGTTGAGCTCGCCGGGCGAGTACACCCACGAGGTGGCCGGGATAGTGACTTTGTTCTCTTCGTAAAATATCAACGGAAACTCCGATTGAGACGAAACGAAATCCATTTTGATCTAGACTCAAAGGAGAACAAATTTGAGCTTGCCCTAGGGAGAGGTGGTGTCATGTCCCTGATTCTGACTAAGCCTTCGGCACAGCCATGGTGCGAGGAAACGCGCAGTCTGGTCTTAGGACCTCAGGACAAGCGTGCCATGGCTGAATAGAAGGGTTAAGGAATTCAGGATTTGTTGAATCCTAACCTGGAACGGATGGTTAAGTGCATCAGAATGATGGGACTTGACCAGGAACGGATGGCGACAAGGAATGGGAGCTGGACAAGTGAAATGGGAGCTGGACAACCTAAGGAGGAAGCTGGGCCAGCTGGGACAAGCTCAGGACAGCTCACACTAGGAAGGGTCAGCTCCAGTAGCTGGATAGCTAGCTCACTCAGCTGGAGCAGCAAGTGGCCAGCTCATCTCAGCTAGGTGGAGTGTTTGGGTCTTGACTAGGTGGCTCAGTCCATGGGCGGCCATGGGTCTGGCCTTGCTGGACATGGAGGTCCGATGGGTTTATGGCTTGGACAAGAGGGGCCAGGCGTGTGGGCTTGCAGTATGGGCTTATGTTCGATCAGCCCAAGGGAGAAAAGAGCAGTTCAAGCGGTTGGAGGCAGTTTGACCGAAGAGTTGTAACATGCCCAACAGGTCATGCCTGTTCGCCCAGGCAGTTGGCCGGCCCTTTCTCTATAAAAGGACAGCCATGGGGTCGAAATCACACACAATTTTCCCTAAGGAAAGCTCTGCCAAAATCGTGACAGAGAGAAAGAAAGAAAGAGAGAGAGATCAAAGGGTTGGCCGTGTGAGTGTTTGGTGATTTCCGACCAGGAGATCGGCCGTGTGGCTTGGAGATCGGTGGAAGATGACTACCAGAGGAAAGTAGAAGGATATGGAGAAAGGCTTGAGTACCCCTGAGCGTACGCCCAAGGTGAGTGGGATGGACGGACTGTCCTGACACGGCCGCGGTGAGATTCCGTGTTGGCTGTGGATGGAACGGCCGGACCAGACCCATCTCTTCTCTTCCTCTTTCTGATTTACTGATGTTCTGTCATGTTCTGGATGTGTTGGATGATTCCAACTCAGTATGGCCGAGCCATGGCCTTGTTGGTTCAGTAGAATTCTCCATGGCCTTGGTTGGGCAGCTAAGTCCGGATATCATAGTTCTGGATGGATTTGATGGGATCCGACCATGGATTCCTCTTAGTGAGGATTTATCATGATTTATCATGTGGTTTAATTGGATTTATCAGGCGGTTTGATGGTGGTCAGTTATGGCCGGTTTGGTGGTCTTTGGCCGAATTCTGAGTGAATTAGGCCGGTTCTGATTAATATGATTGTGGATTCTTCTTAGTTGGGATTTTTAGGGAATTATCATGAGTTTTAATAATTTTATGAGTACTTTTGAAAATGGTCAGTATTGGACCCAAACAGGGTTAGATCCGTACAAGCGGATGATGGGCTGGCTTGGGACGGATCAGAGTGGCCATGTGATGTTTCTGATGTTAGGATAGTCATAGATGAGTATCCTGGTGTGGCCGTGTGCCTTGTTAACTGATTGGATAGATTAGTGAACTTAGTTAGGTGAACCGAACCATGCAATAGGACTTGTGTATGTTAGGCTATCGGATTACTTATGCTGTTGTGTTGTGTGTGTGTTGGTTTCAGGATCTGACCAGGACCGTGGCAAGGCCAAGGAGCCATGAGGACCAAGCCGTGTGTGGATGTGTGGGTTGTAGTAGTATTGATAGTATGAACTTATGAACTTATGATAGCCTATTGTGCAACTGAATCTATGTATGGATCACATGTTTTATTTTAATAAAGATACACTTTCTCTTATCTGTTGACATTTAGAATGGAACTAGGCTGAACCTCATGTGTTTGAATTTGACTTAGACAATTATTGAACCTTAAAAGGAACAAAAATTTACATGGATTAGCTAAGTAAGGCCGCGGGTCCTAGTTGGGTCCTTTGGGCCAGGATCGGGTCTTACAAGTTGGTATCAGAGCGGAGTTGATTCTAGGATTGATTTGGGTTTGGGTTTGTCACCACACATCCGGCTGGGTCTCATGGTAAGGTCTGGTCAGCTTGCTTAGCCTTAGGGATTGTTTGCAGATATTTGTTTAGTCTTGTGGACTAACTTGATTTGCTGACTGATTTGAATCCTTAGGGTGGAAAAAGAAAGTCTAAGTCTCGGAAGGGAAAGGAAGCAGCTGGTGTGTCCGGACAAGTTGAGGCGGATGGGGCTAACCCAACCGTGGTGCTGCCTATCCAAACGGATGGGACTGATGTGGGAACTGGACTGCCACTTGCTCGGATCAACCGGACCGAGGTTCGTGTGGATGAGGCTGAACGTCAGCTGGAACAGGAGCTGGAACCAGTTGATGGAGCTGGACGGCTGAGTGGACGCGGACTGGAGGACCAGGGTGAGTCCTCAAACGCAGGACACCATGATGGCCAGAGGGTTGGGACGGCCGGCCAAGTGAATCAGGCTGCTGAACCGACCCTGAAGGAGGTGTTGGAGGCGATGCAGGCTATGGGGACTCAGATCTTGGCTCTAACCCAGTCATTGGCACCCATCAGGACGGCCATTCCCATTGGGAATGAACGGATTGCTCCAGTGGTAGCAGCTCAGGCAGCTGGCCGAGCAGCTCAGGAAGCTGGCCGAGCAGCTCAGAACCAGGTGGAGGAAGTGGCTGAAGTGATTGAGGTCGATCCTCCAGCTGGGGCAACAAAGAAGGTTGACTATCTGAAGGTTCTGGAGCACATAACCGCATGGGGACCAAACACTTTGCTGGAAGTGTTGATCCCATAGAGGCTGATGAATGGAGAAGCAGGCTGGTCCGCAATTTCAGCTCAAGCCGTTGTCCAAAGGATTACCAAAAGGACATTGCAGTTCACTTCCTGGAGGGAGATGCACACAATTGGTGGTTGGCTCTGGACAAGCGTACCAATTACACCATTGAACGCTTCTCAGACTTTGAGGGTGAGTTCAACCACAAGTACTTTCCAGCTGAGGCATGGGATCGTCTGGAGGCTCAGTTCTTGGACTTGGTCCAGGGACGCAGGACGGTTCGTGAGTATGAGGAGGAATTCAACCGTCTTAGACGCTTTGTGGGGAGGGAGTTGGAGGACGAGGCAGTACAGGTCCGTCGGTTCATCAGAGGCCTTAGGGTCAAACTCCGGACTTACTGTTCAGTCCGCACCTTCTCGACTGTGTCCGAGCTGGTTGAAAGGATGGCTATGCTGGAGACCAATCTTGCAGAGGAGTCTAAGCAGAGACTCAAGAGTGTGGTGGTATCTTCTGGGCAAAGTGGTGACCGGAAGAGAAAGAGGGACCAGGCTGAGGGGGGTAAAACCCCAAGTGGTAGGCCTGAGTGCCCTAAGTGTGGACGTAGCCACGGAGGCGAGTGCTGGAGGGCCATGGGTGCATGCACTCGTTGTGGTAAGATGGGTCACTTTGCTCGGGAGTGTCCTAATGTCAGTGATGCCCGGACTTGTCACATATGTGGTAAGAAGGGTCACTTCCGTAAGGATTGCCCTAACCAGTCTGGTGGGCAAGGAAGAGCCGGAGTGAGGCTAGCAGGCCAGGACAGGACCGCAGCCAGACTTCAGCACCAAGGATCTATGAGCTGTCCAAGGACGCGGACGAGGCAGGGCCATTCAAGGCGATCACTGGTAATGATTTAACCTTACCCTTTTAAATTCAGTAGAATTGCATGGTACGGAACTTAGAACGATTAGGGAACTTGATTGGGGTCTTGTGTAGGGACCTTGAATGTTGGTGGTGTGGAAACACACGTGCTTTTCGATACTGAGGCTACACATAGTTTTGTGAGCCCAGATATGATCGGAAAGGGATTGTTTAGTATGGATACTGGGGTGCTCACGGGTAGTGAGTGCGGCCGGAGGGCAAGTGATGCATTCACTAGGCCTTGTAAAGGACATCCTGTGTCGATCAAGGAAGGGTTATGCCCGTGGATTTGATTGTGGTACGCCTTAAGAATCATGAAGTGATCTTAGGCATGGATTGGCTTGGACAGAATCGGGCCACCTTAGATTGTCACCGAGGAAGGGTGCAGTTTGAGAGTGGGTGTGGACCCCCGATCAGGTTCCAAGGTATTCGCCAACCTCTGGATGCTTAGTGATCTCAGCGGTCCAGGTGGAAAAGATGCTGGGAGGTGGTTGTGAGGCCTGGTTGGCGACCATTAACACTAAGGAGGTTGTAGGGGGTGGTAGCCCGGACGGGATACCGTTGGTTCAGGAGTTCAAGGATGTGTTTCGGGCGCTGCAGGGTGTGCCCCCTGACAGGGCTGACCCGTTCATGATCGAACTCGAACCTGGAACGGCCCCAATGTCCAAAAGTCCCTATCGTATGGCACCAGCTGAGATGGCTGAGTTAAAGAAACAACTCGAGGAGTTGTTGGAGAAGGGTTTCATACGTCCCAGTGTATCACCACAGGGAGCACCAGTCTATTTGTGAAAAAGAAGGATGGTAGCTTCAGGTTATGCATTGACTACTGGGATTGAACCGGGTGACTATAAAGAACAAGTACCCGTTGCCCCGGATTGATGAGTTGCTGGATCAACTCAAGGGAGCTAAGTGGTTCTCTAAGATTGATTTGGCCTCGGGTTATCACCAAATCCCCATCGAGCCAAATGATGTGAAGAAGAGGGCATTTCGGACGAGATATGGACACTACGAGTTTGTGGTCATGCCATTCGGTCTGACCAATGCACCAGCAGCCTTCATGAAGATGATGAATGGTATCTTCCGGGAATTTTTAGATGAATTTGTAATCATCTTCATAGATGATATACTTGTATACTCTAAAAGCCAGGAAGATCATGAGAAGCATCTCAGGTTGGTGTTGGGACGGCTGAGGGAACAACAACTCTTTGCTAAGTTAAGCAAGTGCAGCTTCTGGCAAAAGAGCATAGGGTTCCTCGGTCATGTAGTGTCTGATAAAGGAGTTTCTGTTGATCCTGAGAAGATCAAGTGTATTCAGGAGTGGCCACGACCCAAGAATGCAACGGAGGTTCGAGCTTTCTAGGCTTGGCGGATACTACAGAAAGTTTGTCAAGGGGTTTGCTAGTTTGGCTCAACCCATGACACAACTGACTGGCAAGGATGTGAAGTTTGTTTGGTCCGAGGAGTGTGAGAGATGTTTCTCTGGACTAAAGGACATGTTGACTAGTGCACCAGTACTAGTGTTGCCAGAGGCTGATCAACCATATGTGGTATACATGCACGCTCCATCACAGGACTAGGATGTGTATTAACCCAACATGGGAAGGTCATAGCATATGCCTCTAGGCAATTGAGGAAGCATGAGGGAAACTATCCAACTCACGACCTAGAGATGGCTGCAGTGGTGTTTGCCCTCAAGATTTGGCGATCATACCTGTATGGTGCCAAGGTTCAGATTCGACAGATCATAAGAGTCTCAAGTACATATTCACTCAACCTGAGTTGAATTTGAGACAGAGAAGATGGATGGAATTTGTGGCAGATTATGATCTGGATATAGCTTACCATCCGGGTAAGGCCAATCTGGTGGCTGATGCCTTGAGCCGAGGAGAGCTGAGGTATCTGCTGAGAAGGAAGCAGATGTACTGGAAGGATGGTCAGGTCTTTGCATCTGAACACATTGGCCAGTGAGGACGAGCCATTGGGTTTGGAGGCAGTAAATCAAGCTGACCTTCTTACCAGGATTAGACAAGCACAAGGTTTGGATGAGAACCTGCAGAAGGTTGCTCAGAATGATAAGACAGAGTACCAGATTGCACAAGATGGTACAATCCTGGTCCATGGAAGGATCAGTGTTCCTAATGTTAAGGAACTCAAGGAAGAGATTATGAGACAGTCTCATAAGTCTAAGTTCTCTGTGCATCCTGGTTTGAACAAGATGTACAGGGACATCAAGAGGTACTACCATTGGATCCGTATGAAAACGGATGTGGCCGAGTGGGTGGCCAAGTGTCCCACCTGCCAGCTTGTCAAAGCTGAACATCAAATGCCCAGTGGGTTATTGCAGAACTTACCTATTCCAGAGTGGAAGTGGGATCACATCACCATGGACTTTGTGTCCGGGTTCCCCACGACCAGGAACAGAAAGGACTCAGTCTGGGTAGTAGTGGATCGTTTGACCAAGTCAGCTCATTTCATACCCATCAAGAAGACTGATGTATGGAGCCCTTGGTGCAGATCTACATGAATGAGATAGTACGCCTGCATGGTGTACCGGCCAGCATAGTCTTGGATAGAGACCCTCGTTTCACATCTTACTTCTGGAAGGCTTTTCAAAAGGCCTTGGGAACAATAGTGAACATGAGTACGGCTTATCATCCACAAACTGATGGACAGTCTGAAATGACAATCCAAACGTTGGAAGACATGCTGAGAGCTTGTGTCCTGGACTGGAAAGAGTCCTGGGAAAGGCACTTACCTTTGGTAGAGTTTGCCTACAACAATAGCTTTCACACAAGCATTGGTATGTCTCCATATGAAGCTTTATATGGGAGGCCTTGCAGGACACCATTATGCTGGACCCAAGTGGGGGAGCGCAGCATGATAGGACCTGAGAGTGTTGAGGAGACAACAGAAAAGATCAAGTTCATAAGGGACAAGATGAAGGAGGCGCAGGATCGCCATAAGAGTTATGCAGATAGAAGGAGGAAGCATGTGGAGTTTGAGGTGGACGACATGGTCTACCTCAAGATGATCACTTTCAGAGGCCAGAAGAGAGTGGCTGGTCGAAGGAAGTTGGATCCAAGGTACTTAGGTCCATTCCGGATCATAGAAAGAGTTGGTGCGGTGGCTTACAAGCTGAACCTGCCAACCGAGATGGATGCTTTCCACAATGTGTTCCATGTGTCTCAATTAAGGAAATGTCTTACTGATCAAGACATCGTCCTACCTGAGATTCCATCTGATCTAGGCACGAACCTCACCTTGGAAACGAGGCCGGTTCGGATTGTAGACAGGATGGAAAAAGCAATGAGGAACAAGACCATTCAAATGGTCAAGGTAGTTTGGGAGAGCAGTGGGCATGAGCAAATCACTTGGGAAACAGAATCAAGGATGAAAGCTGATTACCCCGAGTGGTATAATCAGTTTGTGGTGGAGACAAGTCCAGGGTTGGATTCGAGGACGAATCCATCTCAGGTGGGGAAGACTTGTCATGTCCCTGATTCTGACTAAGCCTTCGGGCACAGCCATGGTACGAGGAGACGCGCAGTCTGGTCTTAGGACCTCAGGACAAGCGTGCCATGGCTGAATAGAAGGGTTAAGGAGTTCAGGATTTGCTGAATCCTAACCTGGAACGGATGGTTAAGTGCATCAGAATGATGGGACTTGACCAGGAACGGATGGCGACAAGGAATGGGAGCTGGACAAGTGAAATGGGAGCTGGACAACCTAAGGAGGAAGCTGGGCCAGCTGGGACAAGCTCAGGACAGCTCACACTAGGAAGGGTCAGCTCCAGTAGCTGGATAGTTAGCTCACTCAGCTGGAGCAGCTAGTGGCCAGCTCATCTCAGCTAGGTGGAGTGTTTGGGTCTTGACCAGGTGGCTCAGTCCATGGGCGGCCATGGGTCTGGCCTTGCTGGACATGGAGGTCCGATGGGTTTATGGCTTGGACAAGAGGGGCCAGGCGTGTGGGCTTGCAGTATGGGCTTATGTTCGATCAGCCCAAGGGAGAAAAGAGCAGTTCAAGCGGTTGGAGGCAGTTTGACCGAAGAGGTGTAACCTGCCCAACAGGTCATGCCTGTTCGCCCAGGCAGTTGGCCGGCCCTTTCTCTATAAAAGAACAGCCATGGGGTCGAAATCACACACAATTTTCCCTAAGGAAAGCTCTGCCAAAATCGTGACAGAGAAAGAAAGAAAGAGAGAGAGAGAGAGATCAAAGGGTTGGCCGTGTGAGTGTTTGGTGATTTCCGACCAGGAGATCGGCCGTGTGGCTTGGAGATCGGTGGAAGATGACTACCAGAGGAAAGGAGAAGGATATGGAGAAAGGCTTGAGTACCCCTGAGCGTCACGCCCAAGGTGAGTGGGATGGACGGACTGTCGACACGGCCGGTGAGATTCCGTGTTGGCTGTGGATGGAACGGCCGTACCAGACCCATCTCTTCTCTTCCTCTTTCTGATTTACTGATGTTCTGTCATGTTCTGGATGTGTTGGATGATTCCAACTCAGTATGGCCGAGCCATGGCCTTGTTGGTTCAGTAGAATTCTCCATGGCCTTGGTTGGGCAGCTAAGTCCGATCTCATAGTTCTGGATGGATTTGATGGGATCCGACCATGGATTCCTCTTAGTGAGGATTTATCATGATTTATCATGTGGTTTAATTGAATTTATCAGGCCGGTTTGATGGTGGTCAGTTATGGCCGGTTTGGTGGTCTTTGGCCGAATTCTGAGTGAATTAGGCCGGTTCTGATTAATCTGATTATGGATTCTTCTTAGTTAGGATTTTTAGGAATTATCATGAGTTTTAATAATTTTATGAGTACTTTTGAAAATGGTCAGTATTGGACCCAAACAGGGTTAGATCCGGTACAAGCCGGATGATGGGCTGGCTTGGGACGGATCAGAGTGGCCATGTGCTGTTTCTGATGTTAGGATAGTCATAGATGAGTATCCTGGTGTGGCCGTGTGCCTTGTTAACTGATTGGATAGATTAGTGAACTTAGTTAGGTGAACGAACCATGCAATAGGACTTGTGTATGTTAGGCTATCGGATTACTTATGCTGTTGTGTTGTGTGTGTGTTGGTTTCAGGATCTGACCAGGACCGTGGCAAGGCCAAGGAGCCATGAGGACCAGGCCGTGTGTGGATGTGTGGGTTGTAGTAGTATTGATAGTATGAACTTATGAACTTATGAACTTATGATAGCCTATTGTGCAACTGAATCTATGTATGGATCACATATTTTATTTTAATAAAGATACACTTTCTCTTATCTGTTGACATTTAGAATGGAACTAGGCTGAACCTCATGTGTTTGAATTTGACTTAGACAATTATTGAACCTTAAAATGAAAAAAATTTACATGGATTAGCTAAGTAAGGCCGCGGGTCCTAGTTGGGTCCTTTGGGTCAGGATCGGGTCTTACAGGTGGCCATTACAGAGGGCGAGGTGACCCGCGTGATGGTTGAGCTCGCCGGGCGAGTACACCCACGAGGGGGCCGGGACAGTGACTTTGTTCTCTTTGTAAAATCTCAACGGAAACTCTGATTGAGACGAAACGAAAGCCATTTTGATCTAGACTCAAAGGAGAACAAATTTGATCTTGCCCTAGGGAGAGGTGGCCATTACAGAGGGCGAGGTGACCGCGTGATGGTTGAGCTCGCCGGGCGAGTACACCCACGAGGGGGCCGGGACAGTGACTTTGTTCTCTTTGTAAAATCTCAACGGAAACTCCGATTGAGAAGAAACGAAAGCCATTTTGATCAAGACTCAAAGGAGAACAAAGGTGAGCTTGCCCTTGGGAGAGGTGGCCATTACAGAGGGCGAGGTGACCCGCGTGATGGTTGAGCTCGCCGGGCGAGTACACCCACGAGGTGGTCGGGACAGTGACTTTGTTCTCTTCGTAAAATCTCAACGGAAACTCCAATTGAGACGAAACGAAAGCCATTTTTATCTAGACTCAAAGGAGAACAATGGTGAGCTTGCCCTTGGGAGATGTGGCCATTACAAAGGGCGAGGAGACCCGCGTGATGGTTGAGCTCGTCGGGCGAGTACACCAACGAGGTGGCCGGGACAGTGACTTTGTTCTCTTAGTAAAATCTCAATGGAAACTCCGATTGAGACGAAACGAAACCCATTTTGATCTAGACTCAAAGGAGAAAAAAGTTAGCTTGTCATAGGGTGAGCTGGGAAGACTGATCTCGCCCTATGTTTTGTTGACCTGGTAAGACCAAGCTCCAACCTTCTTTTGCTTTGCCATTTGTTTCCCGAGAGTTGTTTGTCAAGGAGATTGGATATTCTATTTCGAGAACTTGTCGTATAACCTCTTTTCGATTTATACGAGACTTTTTGTTCAGAGAAATACTTTCCGGGGACTTTCAGGGATTGATTCCGTCGTGACCGATTTTGACCCCAACAGTTAGCCCCCCAGCTCGTTAGAACTTTTTCGATGTTCTTGCGGGCGGTAAGACATGTTAGGTAAAGTAGGCGGAATTAATGGTTGAAACGCTCCGTTGAAAGTGGTAAGATTGGGGCTGCGCCTTTCGAAGGCTGCCTACTTACCCTTGTCGATGGGATCAAGCCTTTCGTAGTTCGTTTTGGAGTTTAAGACCATTGTGATCTGTTTTCCAGCGAGACTTATATGGTCTGGTTATGTGTCGTGCAGAGACTTTCGAGCATGTTGCTGTCGATGGTATTTTGTTTTGTTCTGGCCGTCGTGAGGCCATGATGTATCTTTCGGGACCGGCCGTTGGCGGCTTCGAATCCCTGCCCTTTTTAGGGCTTTTAAAATATTTTGCTCAAATTTATAAAATCATGGTTTTTATAAATTGAGAGAACTTCCGTTTTTCGAAGTTAGAGGGACAGGGTGTGAGTTGTCGTCTCATTCCTGTCTCTCAGATGATCACCATACCTGTCGTTGTGTAAGATGAGAATTCGAAGTCTTTTGGTTTGCGAGACTCATAAGCGTACAAATATAAATGAAGAGACAAATTTTGGGATCTCGATCGGGTTTTGATACTATGTCTTTGCGATGTCAAGATCCAGCATGGCTGGGTTTAGGGCAAGACCTAGGTTTACTCTCGGACTAAGGCTTTGCGATGACAAGTCGGTTTTCGTTTTGCCTGTTTGCGACTTTAACCTGATTCGTACCGATTTAAAGTCTGCGAATTGTTATCGGCTTATATGACTTGTCTTGGCACAAATCGAGCTACTTCCAAGACCGTTTGGAGGTTCTAACCAAAATTTCGGTTTTTGTATAGCGCACTATGTTATCCTTGTCGGATGTAAGAGAGCATATCCTTTGAGGGGCTAATGTCTGTTTAGGGCGTTAGAGTTCGTTTGTTGTGATCAGCAACGACGAAATGATACCATTTTAGAGGCATGTTACCGTTTCATAGTAACAATTGAGGGATTTTCCCAGAAAATTCACAGAAAAATCATAGTAACCACAGAGAAAAGGGAGAAAACTCTAACAAACTTCTTGATCTTTTCGATAATTCCCAAGTGAAAGCGTCTTCGTTTTATACTTCTTGTTGCTCTCTTTCATTTAGCTGATGTGTCCAATGACGTGTCTCACTTAGCATTACCTGTATCAAATCCTTCCCCTTCAAAAAACCTTGACCACAAGGTTAGCTTGAAATGCAGAGACTGTTTGTTGTGAACATGGAAATTCATTCTCAGAGAAATCTCCACCTCGCAATACCCAGTAGCCACCTCTTGATACAGGCTTTCTGCAGCTAAGCCATAGATCCTTAAAACGAAGCTCCAGACGCTCTCTTCACTTGCCATGAAACTCATCAAGTTCCACTGCAACCTCTGAACTTGAATCTCCAAGACTTACGAAATTTGTCTTGTTTCATTCTTCCACACTTCTTTGCATTTTCCATTTTCAGCAACATCAACACGAGCAATATATTCAAGTAACACAGCGGTCGTCCTTTGACACATTCCACCACCTCATGGTCTATTTGTAGAGCTGTAAGCACAAGGAAACCGAAGAAGCTATCACCAATACCAATTATAGTGATCTCTATCTTCTGTTTTGCTTTTGAACTTAAATCGCTAAGATTTTGAAAGTTTCGCCTTCTTAGGTTCCCTCTGCTCTTTCCTTCGTCTCATATGCCTCGTCTCAAACATGTAGTGTAGATATTCTGTTTTGGTCGTCATTTCCTCAATATCACTGTCCCTTCTAATCTTCCAACGATGTTGCGACAAAACTCTCAAACATATCAAGGCAGTACCACCTGGATCCCAAGGCTTGTTAACTGTAGGAGACAGAACCTGTTGCTCCTTCTCAGCAATGCTAAGAACTGTGAATCTAACCATCGTATGTTTGTTCTGCCATCAGTGTCAAACTCTTGAACAAGCCAAAACCAATAAACCACTGCTTGGTTTGAACCAAACACGTGCCTGCTATAACCAAGTCCTGCCCTTGACCACAAAAGCGACTCAGAAACTGCATATACCACTTGATCTTGTCCCACATCTCGCATGTGCATCCTATCAGCAAGACTAAGCATCCTCCCTTCTCTCTCTGGCCAAGTCTTGTCACTTGAATTGCAGTCCCACAGCTCACATCATCAGAACAGCTTACAACGTTGGAAATGTGTTCGCTGTATCTCAAAAGTAGCTTGTTCCACTGATTCCAGAAGCTAGTCTTATTCTCAATCTCCACAGCAGAGAAAAAATGCACATTCTTTGTAAGCATATCCTAATCGTATTGAATCCCAACAAGACCTTGTGGTCTGTCTAACTGATATACCATGGATTTTACCCGTTTTTACCCATGGTATATGAGTGTTTTTACTACTATTGTCTAAGTTTTGGAGTCTATTAGGTATGTTTTCAGGTTCAGAAGTATTTTGGAGAAAGTGATATTTTAGGTGCCTTTTTGGAGCTTAAAGAAGAGTTCACCCGTGATCAAGACCAGAGGTCGACACCAGAGTTACACATCGATCGATGCACACTCTGTGCAATCGATCGACACATTAGCCGAAGGACGATACATCGAGACAATAATCGACGATGTACACCTGTACTATCAATCGATATTGAGGCGGCAGAAAGACAAGTTGGACTTGGCGAACTTGAAACCCAAGATATCATATTTTACAAGAATGCCCCTGACGAGTTTTTTAACCTAATGAACACATATTTATATATGCCTAAGTGTTTTGGCAGAAAGAGAGATACAAGTTTTCATAAGATTTCTAAGAGTTTCTTCTTCTTCACTCATTTCTTTTCTTGTTTCATTACTTTGCAAGTTCTCAATAAATTTCTATTCAGTCCTTTATTTGTTAACAAAGGTTATAGAATTCTAGATCTAGAGGAGAGATCCAAAGATATTTGTGATTAGGACCTAAGTGTTCACCATCTTATAGATCTATGAATTTCTATTATTGCCTTGTTGCTATGAACTACTTAGCCATGTCTGAGTAGATTCATTTGTTAGATTTAGGGTTTAAATAGGACATGAGAGATTAGCCCCAACCTATAATTGCTATAGTTGTGATATTTATTGTTAGGATTGTTCACTAATGCTTTTCTAACTTAGCTACCTAGAACATGAACTTGGATTGCATTGTTTATTACATGCAATATCGACAACATCCTAAACATGCTATGACCCTCTTGAGATATGCGAAAGCTGATCTAAGATCATGCTGAGCATTGTATCAACTCGCATAAAGCTTGCTTAGAGTCGTATCGATCGATACTCCTATAGAGTAATCGATCGACGTAATAGAGGTGTATCGGTCGATATTCTGTCGAAACATCGATCGATACCATTGGCGGAGTAGCCGACCAACACCATTTAGCATCTAAGTAATAGATGGTATAAATAATGAGAGATGATGGATTCATTTAATAAGTGTTGAGCTCGACATATCATGCAAGCAACTTGTTAGCCTTTATAGTATCTATAATCCAATTCTGAATACCTACCCTGAATCTAATTACTTTTCTTTATTTTTCAAAACTAAATCCTTTCAACTGAGTAATCTTATCCTTACTCAGCAAACCTGCAATTTACTTTAAACCATTTTCAACCTAGCATAGTCATTAAGATTGCATCTTATTTGTACACTAGCTCGTGGATTCGATCCTAAGTACTACAACTGAACCTCTTATTTGAGAGAGTAAAGTCACCCTTAGGGTAATTTGAGTGATATCAAATTTGTCGCCGTTGTCGGGAGCTTTGATACAATAGGATTTAATCTGATTAGGTCAGGTTATTTCTATTTTTATTTTAATTTGTTTTCGACACAAAATTTTTTTCTTGTCTTTTCGGTACATTCCCAGCAGCACAAGCAACAAGGAATCTCAACTTTTGTTCTCGAAGACCACGCTAGCATGGAGCGTTCAATCGGCAAGGAAATCCGTTCCGCATCGATCGACGCCATCAAGCCTGTCGACCGATACCGCACCTGCCGACTAAGACACCGTCTTCGTTGACCGATACTCGCACCTTCACGTCGACCGACACTACTTCACCGTCGACCGACATCTTTCATCCGACATCGATCGATACCCTTAACCGTATATCGACGATACTGTTCCATGAGAGTCATGGTTGCTTATTATTCTCACACGAAATGAGAATGAAAACTTGCGTGACCAAGAAAGTCACCTTCAGTAGCTAAGCAGTCAGAAACTCAACGCCGAATGAAGTAATCCCTGAGCCAGAAATTGCACCTACAGGAGCTGTTCAACTGTAGAAGAGGCTGCTCGAACACTAGCTGACTACAACCGTCCAGATCAGTTCTACACCAACAGATCAGCCATTCGTCCCCACTGCTATTCAGAGGCGATTTCGAGCTCAAGCCGCAGATACTACACCCTTGTGGGACAGACACCTTACTATGGGCTGTCCAATGAGCATCCCATGGGCCATCCGAGAGGTTCGAGGATCTCATATCTGCTATCAAAGCCAATGGAGTCCCTGTGGACTACCTTCTCTGTAAGCTCTTCAAACATTCTTTATCCGAGAAGCTTTACGCTGGCTTAAGCAACTACCACCAGGATCTCTTACATCCCGGAGCGACATCAAAATGCATTTTGCGTAATTTCTTTGATGATGCACGCTGAAGACTTAAGGAGGAAAATTGCCACATTCAACCAGGAGCCTGAGAGTCATTTAAAGATACCTGGATCAGATTCAAGTCTTACCAGCGACTGCCCACACCATGGATTCAACAAAGTGCAGCTGCTCGCACTTTCTTGAAGAGGCATCACACTAAAATATCAGATGGCTCTGGACCTGCGAGTGAAGGCAACTTCACCACAAGGAATCTGAAGATGCTGTGAAGCTAATATACAACCTAGCATCCAGCAATAGCACGAAGAATATTGTAAGAGCAAGATCTGCAGCTGCCTTGGAAAGGAACAGATAAATGAGGTACAAGCTACACTTGACAATGTTCGAAACTGCTAAACAAGCAAATCTGCTCAGTTGTGGATGCAGAAGCTGATGAAGAAGATGACTACATAAAAGCATAAGTCAACTGGATCAGTGGAACCGATTTCAGAGATCTGGAAACCAAGGAAACAGAAACTTCAGACAAAGAGGAAACTTCAACAGCAAAACAACAACATGAGTTATGGAAACTCATCTTACATGAAGCGACCCACACCAACCCGAACGAAAGCTAGAAGACATGCTCAGCAAAGTTCTTGAAAGCCAGCAGCATTAGAGGTGAACTTCAATGGAAAGATCGACTACACCACTTTGAACACAAAACTTGATGCTTTGAGTACCCATGTGAAGAAACTAGAGACTCGGGTGATTCGGAAGGAGAAGCATTAAGAAGCGAGGAAGCTTTAGGAAAAGGGACTGGAGAAGAAACAACAGGCCACAACGCCGCTATATCATAGAGGATGATTTTGGAGAGTGGTTAAGCAAGAGAAGCTGAGAGGAGACTTCCAGATCGAAGCTCCATGAGTATTGGCGGCAACCACTGGAATCGACCGATGTCGTGACATCCACATCGATCGATGTATGCCAACACCAATCGATCGATGGAATCGACAAAGCATCGACCGATGGATCTTGAAGAATCCACCAGCGAGTGCAACACCGTGAAGATACTTACTCCGCGAGGAGTTCGCAGCAAAGCACCCACATCCGCCCAGCCCTTACAACATCGACCGGCAGGACAGACGTCCCATCGATCGATCGAATGATAAAGAAATCGTCGACACTCTAGAAGCTGTCGATCGATATTCAGTTATCACGCCGAGTGCAACTTCTAAGATAGATGTTGCACGACTTAATGCACTCGGGAGCAATCTAAGCCTTCGAAACCCACCAACCGCCATAATGAAGAAACACACGATATTATTGATCAATGGAGATAGAAAAGGAAAAAAGATGGTGAGTTCTCGGAAAAGGAAGAAGGTTCTAAACACCTTAAAAGAGGAGTTAATGAGAAAGAGTTGGCAAGTTTCAGAAAGAGAGTTCTAAGGATACCTCTGAGAAAGCCTTTGAAGAAGCCTACTTTTCACCGATTGTGGATGTTTTTCTAGAAACTAAGGAGGCGAGAAGACATCAAGAGGATGTTCAACCAAGTCGAGAAAGTATGAAGAAGAGGATCAAACTTGAGAAGAAGGTGATCCAGAAGTTTGTTGTTCCTTGCTCAGTACATGGGATCAACTTCCCGTGCCCTATGTGACACAGGATCTGGAGTTAGCATCTTACCCAAGGTGATAGCGGACCATGCAGGTTCCAAGATAGAAACTCTTGAAGAATCATTCATCTTTGTGGATTGTTCTCAGCAGAACTCTAGAGGAATTGTGAGAAACAGAGGTTACCATAGGAGAAGCCCTAATTCCGTGACTTCCATGTCTTGGACGTTAAGATAACCTACCTACTTCTTTGCTACTTGGAAGAGCCTTCCCAGCCACAGTTGGAGCAGTCACGAAACCTTGGACAAACAACCGTGCTAACCTGATCAACCCTACGGTCTACTATGATCGGTCACGAGTCATCAAGGTCCCTAAGAAGATCCAAGGCGGCCAGACCTTGTAGTTGTTTGCTATGTGGAGATGAATCGATTCCAAGGCTTAATCACGAGGCGAGACCGAGAATCGATCGATAGTAGACTATCTCAGCGATCATCTACGGTGAACTGACATCGATCGACAGTCCCTTATGGTCATCGATCTATTCACTATTCAATCAGATCGAGGAGGAGTTTCCGAAGGTGATTTGAAGTAAACGAGTGGGAGAACGACTACTACATCCCACCACACGCTAAAATACTACTCGAATGAGAAGTATCGATGATTACGGGAGGAGAAAGCTATAGAGTGTCACAACCTTCCGAGAAGATGAAGATCGACTTCTCCACCACAACCTCAGAATCCGACATCGATCGGCGATTGCCACATCCCCATCGATCGATACTATTTGCCTCGAATCATTCGACAACACAGTCAACAACAAGCGAGACGGGGACTACTCAATCGGATTTTGGCAGTTTAATACCAGACGAGAGCTTCGGTCGGGACCGCCACACCAACATACATCACCCAACCCGAAGTCTCATCGATCGACACGGCACCAGCACAATCGATCGATAGGCCTGAACAACCATCGACCGATTCGGAACACGTACCATCGATACATACATCCAACCATCCTAGGTAACAAATTCAAATGTACTTAATCTCGTAATCTAATCCGGGATGAGTTTGGTATTTTCAGGGATTCACAAGGTTTTGCGCTCAAGGGATGGATGAACACTCCACATATCCAGAGAAGTCAATGCAGACGCCTACAGTTATAGCGGATCCCACAACCTATTCCAGCAACAATGCTACGGACCAGACCACCACTATCAGCACCGAGGAGACCAGACAACCGAAGCCAAAGGAAGCCGAGGATAACCATCTAAAGCAGAGAAGCCATATTTTCATCTAAAATCGATCGATACAGGTGTAGCATCGATCGATAAGGTCCCCGAAAGAAGAGCCTTTTCGATATGGAGTTCGAAAATCTTTGGGAGGAGAGATATGGGGTCCACAGAGGCGAAAGGGCTTGTAGAGGAATAGATGGTGGCGTCATCGAAATTTCTAAAGGACATCAAGAAGCTCAAAAGAACTTAATGAATGGCTCCTACATCTGTCTACCGAGCGCTAGTTCATTTACAAGAAGAATTGGTGCAAGAAACCTACACGAAAGGCGAGATCAACGACATGTTCAGCTGGTTTACTTGGAGCATAAATGGGAAAAACTCTCAAGGGAAAAGAGTTTAGAAGAGGCCACGGACAAGCTTGATGCAGATATGCCCCGGATGTTCGTCGCGAACAAGCATTACTCAAGAGGGTTCAGCGTCTTGAGCTGGAACTTGAAGATCTTACATAGCGCCGCGGAACCATAGCAGAGAAAAGATCAATATCGATCGGCGGGTATCCACATCGTCGATATAAGCCACTCCATCGACCACTTACCGAAACATAGAGGTTGATGAGTCTCTTGGAGATATCTGGAAAGAATTGAAGGCTTCGTCTCAGCAACAAACTCACAAAACACAGTGAACCTATCTTCCACAACCTGGGGATCTAAGTATACGCACGAAGAGATGAAGAGATCTATCCGCCTTATCAATGAAGCACATGCATATATGAACCCGTTGCACTTATGCGATCCTTTTGGAGGATTACTTCCGTCTGGCGGTTGAGAGAAAATTGCTGATATACACTTCTTAGTAGACAAATAAGTGGAGGAACTTCGCCTTCTGAATAGATACTATGCAGCAGGAGGCTGAGAAGTTCCAACGTCAACTTGATTATCGGGCTGCATCGATTGCATCGATCGACGAGCTCAACCTCACACATCGATCGATAGGCATTTGACTGAAATCGGCGGCCAGATGAAGCTCTTTGAAAGCTTCCACGAGAATCTGAAGCAAAAAGTGATGGAAACTGACACATTTGCATCGATCGATATATAGACCGAGAGATCTGTACGAGGCTGATTTGGATAAATTAGCTGATGAAGTCTACGGCAGCAATAACAAGCGTGGATGATTCACAAGATAGGCGTCTAGACCAGCGTATTTCAAGCTTATTACGAGGTTGGAAGCATGGAATCTAGCATAGAAGGGATCACGAAAAGAAATCAAAGCCATTCAAAGAGGCGAAACTGCGAGCAGACCTGCACCCTTAGAATCGATCGACGGAGGATCCAGCATCGATCGATGGACTTCAACAGCCATCGACCAACATTTAAACAAAGAAATCGATCGATACCAGCTCCATCCACGAAAAAAATGATCCACGCCTTGATTCAATGCAAAGCGGAGCTCAGTGATCTTCAGAACATGCCTACAGGAAATTAGGATGGCACGAGTTCAGCATTGAAGGTCATGAAGAAAGGATTCAAAGGATCACGATGAGTTGATTGAGATAAAGAAGAAAGCGAACCAGAGAATATGAAGCCACAAAGCCTATTTGGCGCATGGTTGGTGAGAAAAAAAAAAGATACAAAGAGGATACTTGTTTATCAACAAGTACCTGACTTCATCTCAGTAGCTCATTCCATCCAAAGTGAAGCTAGATGACTATAATCAAAGCTGAGTGAGAGGCAACCCACTGTTAGGTAGTTTTCATTTTATTTTATCTTTAGGATTTTATTTTTTTGAATTTGTTTTTCTTTACAGTTACAACTAGACAATTGCCACTGAAATCGACCGACATGACCACGGTCGATGTCGATCGACATGAACCACAGGCGATCGGCGAAGGCTGACTCAACATCGATCGATCGCATCGCGATCGGTATATCGTTCTAACTTTTTTTGATATCGGTGTACTTTATTGTACCTGTGCAGCTTCAGTGCGGTTATACCGGGAATGATGTATGATTTAAGTCTGGGGGGATGATTACGATGCTGTTTACCTTTTTGATTTCATCCAAAATGTTTTCCAAAATGGTTTTATTGAGTCGAAAGGGATAATGATAATTTAAATTTTCACTTTTATCTAACCAATCTTTTAGGCACCATTCTTAGATTTGTTGATGCAGAGATATCTTATAGATGCTAAAGTTGATCACCTGTCAGCTATGACAACACTTTCATTGATTGTCCGAGGAACCAAAGCTGATTTCCAACCTAACCTTAACATCTTCGGTTTCATTCTGGCTCGGATCGGATGCTTCAAACAAGTCTGGGCAGCCTTCGTATAGTTTTATCACCCTCTCTCATTTTCGAAATTAGATTTAATTTTATTTAAAAATATATATATAAATATTCGTAATTCCAAATTATGCACTAGGATTAGTTATTAACTGTAGGAACTCAATGGTCAAGGTTACCCCCACAAGACTCGATTCATAGAATTCTATGTAAAAGTGGTCTCACTGCGCTGGTGGTTACCCCTTCAAGACTTGCTTCGAATGAATCCTAGGATATAGGTCAAAAAGAAGTGAACAGGACTTGGTGGCTGCAACCATTAAGGCTTGATTCATGGAAGTCATCAATCTCAATATCTGTAAAATGAGCTGCACTGACTCAGAGAGAAATAGTAGAGAGAGAGGATAGAACTAATTTTACCCGCAGGTCCAGATACTTGCTTCGAGAACCTCTGACTGATCGATACTCCCAAGGTAAAGCCGCACTTATTTTATGTACAGAAATGAAATCAGAGAGGGTTAGTCAGACATGATTCTAAGTTGTTGGCTGATGATCAAGGTTGTTTAATTAGATATTGCATAATGTGCTTCGCGGATTGATGACTCTTGGGATGTGGTTTGTAAACAAAAGTAGAGGTTATGATTCTAAGTTTGAATTTGATTTAGTCCCTGCCAAAACCTCTTCATAAAGATCGTCAGTGTGCTCATTGAGGACAAGCAAAAGGTTAAGTCCTGGAGTTGATATACCATGGATTTTACCCGCTTTTACCCATGGTATATGAGTGTTTTTACTACTATTATCTATGTTTTGGAGTCTATTAGGTATGTTTTCGTGTTCAGGAGCATTTGGAGAAAAGTGATGTTTTAGGTGCCTTTTGAGCTTAAAGAAGAGTTCACCCGCGATCAAGACCGAGGTCGACACCAGAGTTACACATCGATCGATGCACACTCGGGCATCGATCGACACATTAGCCGGAAGGACGATACATCGAGATTCATAATCGATCGATGTACACCCTGTACATCGACGATACTGAGGCGTGAAAGACAAGTTGGACCATAACTTCAAGCCCAAGATATCACATTTTACAAGAATGCCCATGACGTTTTTAACCTAATGAACTCATATTTATATATGCCTAGTGTTTGGCGTTAAGAACAAGTTTTCAACAAGTCTTTTACAAGTTACAATAGTTTTATAGTTTAATACAAGTTTTCATAAGTTCTAAGTTCTCTACTTATTTCTTTTCAGTTCTTTATTTGTTAACAAAGGTTATAGATTCTAGATCTGAGGAGAGATCCAAAGATATTTGTGATTGACCCAAGTGTTCACCCCATAGCTCATGAATCTATTATTACCTTGTTGCTATGAACTACTTAGCCATGTCCGAGTAGATTCATTTGTTAGATTTAGTGGTTTAAATAGGATATGAGGGATTAGCCCCAACCTATAACTGCTATTGTTGTGATATTTATTGTTAGGATTGTTCACCAATGCTTTTTCTAGCTTAGCTACCTAGAACATGAATTGGATTGCATTGTTTATTACATGAAATACCTGACAACATCCTAAACATGCTATGACTCTCTGAGATATGTAAAGCTGATCTAAGATCATGGTGAGCATTGTATCAACTCGCATAAAGCTTGCTTGAGTCAGATCGACGATACTCCCTAGAGTAATCGACGACATAGCTTGGAGGTATCGGTGACATTCCTATCGAACATCGATCGATACCATCGGCAGAGAAGTTGACCAACACCATTTAGCATCTAAGTAATAGATGGTCTAAATAATGCGAGAGCTGATGGATTCATTTAATAAGTGTTGAGCTCCGACATATCATGCAAGCAACTTGTTAGCCTTTATATAGTATTTATAATCCCAATTCCTGAATACCTTACCCTAATCTAACTACTTTTCTTTATTGTTTTAAAACCAAATCCTTTCAACTGAGTAATCTTATCCTTCAACAAACCTGCAATTTACTTTAAACCATTTTCAACCTAGCATAGTCATTAAGATTGCAGA